>JAJIYU010012247.1:0-14756 GCA_030144865.1 Tinospora cordifolia | reverse complement strand
AAAGCATGCATATAAAGACATAAATTCAATCAATCATCTTCAAAACATCATCACACATGCAAGATTTATTCAAATTAAAATAAAGAAGTAAAGGTTAGAAGTCACTTCCACTTTAAATGCGTCCTTTCTGCGCAGCTCTGAAATTCGGCAGAGTTCCGTTACTTCAAGTCTTCCAAACACTCAAGAACTCTTAAGAATACTCAAGAATAGTTCAAGATCACTCAAGAACTAAGGGGATTGCCAAGAAGAAGGCTAGAGAGATTCAAGAGGGACTAGTATGCTCTGGAATTGGGATGAGATGAATTGTGAGCATGGGGGTCCTTTATATAGACTTCAAACTAGTGTAAAATGGTAAGTTTTTTGGTGGGAACTTGGAAAAATTCAAATTTTCGTGCCCCCCAAGCATAGGAAAATAGTAGGTATTTTTTTTTTGAAATTTTTTGGAGTTTAGAAACATTTTTTCGGATTTTTAATCGGATTTTATGTTATTTAAATTCGTAATTATCGAAGCATTCAATTCAGACCGTCAGATCGTCATCGGGATGCCATTCGTGATCAGATCGGGCGAATAGAATCTAGAACGTCAGATTTTCCTCGAGACATGTGTTCAGATTCGATCGAAACCATTGGATTGTTCTCGGATCAAGCAACAGAATCGGATTCTCAATCTCAGCCGTCTGATCGTTCTCCAGCGCATCAACAGATCACGAATTCGTTTTTGCTGATGGATCTTCGGCTGTTGGATCAGGCGGGTTCGATCTCAGACGTTGGATCATTCTAGATCGATGTATCCGTTTGTGATCTTCCTCAAGTGCCTCAATCTGGGCCGTTTGATGAACCTCGAGTTACACATTGGATAAATGGTTCTTGAATCTTCACCGTTGGATGGTTCTTGAGAAACGTAACGATCTTGATCATTGATCTGAGCCGCACGATGAGCCTCGAATCTGGTGTCATTCTCGATCAGATGAGATGCATCCAACCATTAGATCGACTTGATGGTTTCTGGGCCGTTGGATCTCGTTGATTCGGTGCTCTTGGGTGCCGTTTTAGATTCGATCGTGACCGTGAGATGTCAGATCCTACGGATGATGGATTTCTGGCCGTTGGATAGTGTTTTTAATTACAAAATCACTTTCTAAGGTTTCTTTTATCCGAAAATTGCTAATTATCAACCCAATTTCACTTTCTAATTTGTGTAAACATTGATTTTTACTTAAATCATGCTATTTTAAGGATTTACTAATATTTTTTCCTTTTTAATTATTTAATATTGCATTTATTTGATATCTTTCTATTTCTTTAATATTTTTAATGCTAATAATTAAATAATTTGTATTTTTTATTTTCATGTATTTTTATTTATTTCATATTTTATTTTCAGATAATAAATTGTGTAATTATACACCATTATTTACATAATATTTGATTTATTTTGAATAAATACATTTTATTTAATTATATGAATTTTTCTATGTACATATTCTTATAATATGTAGCATTCACATTTATTGTACTAACACACACCTTTTTCATACCCATATTAACCTATATGTGTATTTATACTTTATTTTTATTTATTTCGTAAGCAACTCCTTAAATTTCATAATTAATTCCACTAAATTGTAATTTTTATTTAATTATCCTAATTTTTTATTATATCTCCAATATAAATTATTTTTCATGTTCCAACCCACCATTTGCACCCAAAATTTCTTAAAAATCTTTGAAATTAATTTCACTTGACTTATTTTATATATTTTAAATTATTTGACAAAATTCTGGGGTATTATAACTTAGGAAACAAAATTACACATTTTTGCCATTGACAAATCTCGCAATTTTCTTCATGCACACGGGCTTTGTTTTGGGTTGAATCGAGTTGGGCTTGACCATTAACTGCTTGTGATCAATTACTCCATATTTATTCTTCCTTCTTGTATATTTTTGCTCCCAATTATTATAAACCTACACAAACAAATACTAATCCTTCCTTAAGCATTAAATCACTAATATAAATGATAAAAACTATATTAAAATTCTTAAAATATATAAATAGCATGCAATATGAATATAAATAATTGTGTACCAAATTATAAGTAATTATGCCCTATTTTCTATCTAAAGTCATGCAAGACATATGCAAAATATATATAATAACGTTAGTATGCAATGCAACTAACAAATATGTAACACCCCAGAACTTTGTGATCATGCCACATTGTGAATGAGCATAAAAGTAAATCAAATAAAGTAATATTCAATATTAGTTTGAAGTAGCTAGAACAAAAATAGATATGATGAAATGTAGCATTTGAAAATATCATGAATTGGTGAAAGTAATAATTGGGAAATTATAATTAAATGATGGTTGAAACATATTCACACATATAATAGAAGAAGTAAAATAAAATGTATAAACAAGGATAGTGATATTATTAATGTATATAAACTTAAAATAGGGATGAAATAAATTAAAAAGATTAATATATATCAACTTATAAACTATGATAAGGATTAAACAAATAATATAGGTATAATAAAGTTTTAATTAAATCAAAATGGTTAGCTAAAAAAATTTTGGAAAAATTTGAAGAGGAACCAGAATGCTCTGGTTTGGCGGGGAGGAAAGGTGGTTCTCGAGATGTCTGAAGGAAAGAAGAAGAACCGAGAAGAGGAGCTGAAGAAGGAACTGGAACATTTAAAGAGAGAACCATAATTTTCTGGTTTTGGTTCGGCTTAAAGAAAAACAAAGAAAGGAATAGAGGAAAAGGAAAAATGAAACGAAGAAGCTGGAAGGCAGAAGAAGCAACAGCTGCTTCTCTGTAGCATGATCAGCTTGAAGAAGAGGAAGAGTTCCTGCTGCGTGATTGGTGTGAAGAAGAAGATCATGGCTGCAGCTACTCCGGGAAGTTGTTGCACGAAGAAGAGAAAGAAAGACTGAAGCTGCTGGGTGCAAGGAAATAGAAACAGAACAGCGGCTCTGTTCCTGCTGCTGCTACGCTGAAGGAGAGAATGAAGCAGAGGAATGGCAGCAAAACAAAAAAGGGAAGATGCAGCTGCTGGTGCTGTCATTACTGTTCAAGTTGCTGCTGAAGAATGAAGAAGAAGCTGAGGGTGTTGATTGGTGAAACAGACAGAGGAAAGAAAGGAGAACAGAGCAACGGTGTTCTGTTACTGTTGTGGTTGTTGCGGCCAGATGGACTAAAGAAGAAAGAGCAGAACGCAATAAAGAAAAAGAACAGAAACCAGAAACAAAGGCCGTGAAGAACAAAAATTCAGAGTTGCTGGTTGGCCATGAATTGCTGGTGCTCTTGTTTTGCGACGAACAGGGGAGATTCGTGATTTTGAGAGTTGAAATAGGTTGTTTTGGTGTGTCTGATTTCTAGTGGCGTTAAACTGATAGAGGTGAGATTTGTTGCAGAAGATGTTTAGGTGCTGAATGTAATTGAAGTGTGATAATATTGCTCGACAGTAATTAGACATCTAACTGAGGTGTTGAATCAGTGAAGAAAGAAATTGAACATTTCTAGAAATTCAATATACTTCTGATGAAGAAGATTGAAACTTGTGCGCATGACTATTGAAAAATGACGAACAAGCGACCAAGGAAATGGCAACAGTGCGATCTACGTGAAGAGTCACGTGTGACAAAGAGGTCTCGTCACTAGCATTGTTCGCGCGATGAAGAACGTTTTAAAAGGTAAAATATTTTAATTTTAGATAATATGAAATTATTTTAAATGATTTAGATAGGAAAACAAAATGAAATTAGAAATTTAGAAATTAGAGGCAATTAGAAATTTAATAAATTAATTGTGAAAACTAGTTTAGAGAATTTTGTTTAACAATTTAGATTGAATAAATTTTTATATGAGATTATTTATAAATTATTAAACATGAGGATTAATTGAATTAATAAAAATTAAATTAATTAATCTTTTTAAATTAGGATAAGTTTACAATTTAATAACTTGAATTAGTTAAAAACATGAAAAAAATAAAAATAAAAATAAAGCTTAGGAGTTTAAAATCTTTTATAATAAAATACAAAAATCTTAGGCCTGAGACTAAACTTAGAACATCTAGAAGTCTTATTTTATTCGTAATTAAATTAATTATGATATTAATAAATTATTTGAATTGCGAAGATTAAGTTATTAGAAATTTAATTTTACGAAAAGACTTGTAAGTAAATTATTAAAATTTTAATTTCAAATTGAGAAAATTTAGAGGGCTTAGAAGTTATTTTAGTTAGAAGGTATAAAATTCTAGAATTTAAGAATAATCCAAAATTAGTTAAAACTAATATTCAAATTCCATAATTAGTTTGGAAATCTTTAAGGTTAAAAATATTTTGAATAAAATCTAATATGAATTAAGAACTTAGGAATTTTATTAATTCTTGAATTTCAGATTTTACAAATGAGAGTATGAAGTATCTCGAAGGAAATCAAGGAGCCTTAAAGATCGACGAAAATCAGGTGGGCGTGACTTCCTTGCTCATATGTATTATATAGATTTAAAATTTATAGCATTCGGTTGAATAGTTATAGATCATTAGAATTTTATTAGGAAATTGATTGAAATTGTTTAGCTTATGTGAATGATGTGTGTTGTATGATGAATTATTTAATGCATGCGTAATTCATTCATGACATGATCTTGCATTTAAATTTATTCAATTATGGCATGCTTGACTAAGAAAATATGTATCTAGATCCTATTGTTTATTGATGCATTTTATCATGTTAACTTGCAAGCATAGTTTGGATTATATTCTCTAGTGTATTGTGTGATGCTTGATGTGACTGAGACTAGTTGTAAAACTAAAATAAGACGATGGTTTAATAAGAATCTACGTACCGGTGCAATTGACGAGCCTAAGGCAGATCGAGGTGACATCTCTTATATGTCACTGCTTGAGATTGTCGAGCCACAAGGCGGATCGTAGGTATTCCTCCTCAGAGCTGACTGTAACAGCTCGAAGTCTTTGGGAGAGGGTATGATGCTTGGGTAAGTGCGCTCTCTTAGCCTGTGATGTGAGTGTCGATTGATTTTAGATGGTTATTGGAACCCTCTGAGATTGGATTGGATCACAGGGAATACCGAGAGGCATCTCAACCTTCTTCCGGTTTTAGACTTCGACCAAAACTAAATGAATGTTTGAAACGCCTAATGTTTGAAAGTGTTTGTAATGTTTTGAATTGAGTCTGTATAATCCATGTGATGTGTAGGATCGATCCACTAAGCTTTCGAGCTTACTCCTACTTTAATTTTCAGGTGTGCCTGGACGTAGAGTATGTTGACTTACATCAGAAGACTCACAGTTTAAGTGGATGCCTCATTAGGGAGGTCATCCAGGATAGTAGACTTGGAGTTCATGTTTTATGTGTTTTTGTTGGACTGTTTTAATGTAATTGCGTTGACTTGAATTTTGGTTTATTTTATCTTTAAATGACTTTCTTGTTTAACAACTTTGGTTTTAATGCCAATTTTTAAAGTTATTCCGCTGCCTTTGTTTATGATTTATCTTAGGAAATCCCGTGAGTATTTTGAGAAATTATCTTGATGTTTTGTTTGATAAATATTTACCCAGATATTGACTTGAGAACCAATTGTTATGAGTTTAACTTTGAAGAAAAAAAGATTTTGATTAAACGAAACTTTCAATTAGCGTCTTAATTTTCAACAGGCGACAATCCACATGTGAGATAACACGTGAACGGAGGTCCGGTTGAAAATTGGGGTGTTACAAAATACCCTCAAACTTAAACCATTGTTCGTCCCCGAACAATGACTCTAATCTAAAACTAACATGTCATGCCATATAAAATTAAATTCTTTTTCACTCATTATTGTAACTTCAATTTTCCATTCCTATAGTTTTCAACTCATTAACACTTCCTCAGGGCCATTCAAGTTGTCTAGATTTTTAGTTCATCATCTGTTCTTTCTCAACTTCACCCTTTCATCTGTTAGTATCTCGATCCTCCTACACTTTGTAAGTGATTTGCAGGCACCATCCCACTCACAGAAATCCTTTCCTAATACCTAAGTACACAGACGCTCTCAATTCTCTCCTCTATCTATCTTCTACTTAAATCAAACTATAGTCAGGATCAGTAGTCTTTCTTTTAGGTTGTAACGTGGTCCGGTTCAAGGTACAAGTGTAATAGGAATTTAAATTTGACTCAAGGGTACACTCATAGCAGTAATAACAACCATGTTTGATTTTTTTTTTCAATATAGCTTGATCTTTTCTTTTTAAGCCTTTGTATTTCTCGTTCATGCTCACAACTTTGTCTTCATAGCTCCCCCAAACTTATTTCATCAGGTGCACTCCAAATTATACTCACATGTACACTCATACAAAAGTAAAAAGTTCAGCTATCTTTGTCAATATTAAAATACTAAAGAAATAAATATAACTATTTTTTTGCTTTTTTTTCTTCTTTTTTTTTTCTCCTTTTTTTTTTTCCTTTTTTTAACTAAACAAAACAAAAGCTGAACTAAAAACTAAAAACATATGTATTTCAATATTAGCATCCCCTCCTTTTTCACATAATCAAAATAGGCTGTATTAAAACCATAAGTGCACACAAATAGGTCCAATTGAGATATTCATAAAAGGATAGAATGTTTTTACATATATAATGTTTAGGTTCATAACAAGAAAATAAGCTATAAGGCTCAAAATTGGTTATAAAGGATTATAAATGCTAGGACTGGCCTTTAGGCTATGACTCAACCAATGGTGACCTACTTTATTTCCCTCCTATAGTCATTCCTAAGCAGTGTTTAAGACAGATTTGATTATTTTAAGAGTGTAAAAAATTCTCTCCACTTTTGGTTTGGATTCCATTTGTCACTTTCTTCAATTTTTGGATTCTTAATCTACCTAAGACTACAGAGATCTGTCAAGGTCAAATTTCAGACAAACCAAGCACACAGATTGTTTGAAAGTACCCTAGTTCTTTGTCTCATCACATTAGAAGAATTTTCAATTTCATAGGTTACTTAGTGAAAATTTTCAAAAAATATGGCATGGATCTAGCCTAAGTGACATCTATATGCTATTTATGCTCATGTCCTAACTAATGTACTCATGGATTAACACTAAATAAATAATCCTAATATCTAAATGTCATGAGAGAATTTCAATAGCTATGTATGTGATATGCCCATAAATATATGCAGTTTAGAAGCATTAATGCATACAAAATATGTAAATATAAAGGAAAAATAAACCTGAAATTGAAGAAAATTTTCTTTGATGCGCACCCCAAAACTTAAATTGTACCTTGTTCTCAAGAGCACATTTTACTTTAACGCTCACAGGGAGGATAGTACGCTAGAGCGCTTAGAAAACCTACATGTGGCAAAAAGAAAACAAGTATTAGAAAATAATTAACTAAAATGCATGATTTTTTTGAATAAACTACCATGCATGCATACCAAAGAAAATTTAATTAACTCCTATCTAAATAAATGAAAATAAAAGAAAAATAAAACCAGTGGGTTGCCTCCTGCTTAGCACTATGTTCAACGTCGTTAGCTAGACGTGGATACAGGTTAACTGAAGCCCAATTTGTTGATCTTTGCAAACACTTTGGCTTTAGGCAACTCTTGCTTCATAATATCTGGTGGTTGCTTATATTTTAGGAATGGATCTTGTGACTGCTTCCTAGGACCTTTCTAAGTATGAACAGCATCCTGCAGCTCTTTAATAGCATAGTTAGGCTTCCTATGTGCTTGTATGGCCTCCCCTTTAGCAAGTTCAACATCTTTAACTTGAATATCAAGAGGTCTGGGCTTTTCAATCTCTCTCTGATCACCAGCTTGCATCATATTATCCTTCTTGCATTCTTGCACTTCAATAAGGGGCTTCAATGAGCTATAGATGTTGAAGACAACTCGTTTGTCATTTATTCTTAATGTGAGCTCTCCCATGGCGACATCTATTAGGGCCTGACCAGTAGCTAAGAATGGTCGCCCAAGAATCAGTGGTATCTCCTCGTTTTCTTCCATATCAAGAACTACAAAGTTAGCTGGGAAGATAAACTTATCCACCTTTACTAGAACATCCTCAATAACGCCTCGTGGATAAGTAATAGAACGGTCTGCAAGCTGAAGGGTAATACGAGTTGGCTTGATCTCTGATAGGCCCAACCGGCGGTATATTGAAAGGGCATGAGATTTATGCTGGACCCTAAGTCACAAAGAGCTTTATCAAATATTTTAGTGCCTATGGTGCACGAAATAGTGAAACTCCTTGGATCTTTCAACTTCTGAGGCAACTTTTTTTGTATTATATCACTGCACTCCTCTATCAACCGCACAGTTTCATGATCTACCTGCTTCTTATAAAACCTCTGTAGAAAGGGTAACAGATAAGGCTCAAAGTATTTGTTGCCTTGAATAGTGATGTTGGGACGTCTAACATTCTTCTTTTCATTATCAATAGGTGCTAGATCAGTTGACTCAACAAGAGCTGGCCCTTTAGAATATATAGTCTCATCAACTAGCATAGGAGGGTTGGATGAAATGGGTGATCTCTGAACTTCTCTCCCACTTCTTGTAGATATGGCATTGCAACTTTCTTTAGGATTTACCAGAGTATCACTAGGAAATGAGCTTCGTTGCTGATTGGAGAATGCTTGGGCTATCTGTCCCATCTGAGTCTCAAAGTTTTTCACTGTTGCATTCATGTTTCCCATTTGTATTTCCAAACCTAAGACTTTGTTGTCATTCTGATCTATTCTTCTAGTTAATTCTTTAAAGAAATGAGCTTGCATATTCATGATCTCATCCATATTGTCTTCCATAGATGGTGTCTTTTCAAATAGACTCTGTTGAGGGACATAACCTAGTGGAGCTTGCTGGATGTTTCTATTATTCGCATAAGAGAAATTTTTTTGTTGACGGATCCCTAGATGATAATATTGAGGAGCATTGGACCCCTGTTGTTGACCTTGATAATTATTGAATCGGTTCACCGCATTTAACTGCTTTATAGAAGCTTCTGCATTAAAAGATGCCTTATGTGCTTCTGCTATAGCCAAAATAGATTGGTTCTAAGGGGCCTGAAACTGTCTGTTACCCAATTTCTCCGTTAATGAATTCATCTAGTGGGTCATGGAAGCTATTTGGGCCTGCAGAGTTGTAATCTCATCAACCTCATGTACTCCACCTCGTATCACTGATCCTCTCTCTGTTCTATATCCATATGCGTTAGCTACCATATCTTCAATGAGGTGAGTGGCCTCTATAGTAGACTTTCCCATCAAGGAACCACCAGCAGCTGAATCAACCAAGGCTCTAGTAGGTGGTGTCAAGCCACTGTAGAACATTTGAATCTGTAGCCAAGGAAGATAGCCATGTTATGGGCATCTTCGCAGTAAATCCTTAAATCTCTCTGACGCTTCATAAAGGGACTCAAAATCTGACTGCTTGAACGAACTGATTTCACCCCTAAGTTGATAAACCTTAGCAGGAGTAAAATACTTTTGCATGAATTTTTGTCCCATCTCTTCCCAAGTAGTGATGCTACCTGGTAGGAGAGTCTGCAGCCATGTCCGTGCCTTATTTCTTAAAGAGAAGGGGAAAAGTCTCAATCTCAACTGATCTTCAATCACACCATTCATCTTGACAGTATCACAAATTTCCATGAATGAGTTCAAGTGCGCCATCGGATCTTCAGTAGCCAAACCCCCAAATTGTTGTTGTTGTACCATTGTAATCAAAGAGGGCTTCAACTCAAAGTTATTAGCATTGATATGTGTTTTGGCAATTCCGGAGTAGTTATTATTAAACACAGTCTTGAAAAAGTCCCGGAGAGGTGCTTCACCATCAGTACCAATTGCAGATTTACTACTCTCAGCCATATCAGATCTATGACTTCGAGTCTCTAGATGAAATTGTCGAAGAGTTTTCAACCAGCCTGGATCACTCAACTCTGTTGAGTCTCTACTCATAGAAAACCTGAAACACCACAAGCAAAGAAAACAAATCAAGTGTAGTGAGCCAACGAATTAAATAAACAAAACAAAATAAAGAGAATAAAAAAGAGAGAACAAAATAGAAAAAAGAACCGACAATAATAAATAAAATAAATTACACTAAAACAATGCTAAATAAAAATAAAAATAAAAATAAAGATAAACTAAACTAACTAAAATTAATAAAATGCCTTAAAAAAATAAATAGATAAGAATAAAAATAAAAATTAAATAATCTGAAATATGCAAAAAAAAAAAATAACACTAAAAAAATTAAATTAACTAAACTAAAAAAAATTGCTTAACGAATAACAATAATAAAATAAAACTAAACGAAAAAAATTAAACTAAACTAAACTAAATGAATAATTGAAAAAAAATAAAACAATTAAAATTAAACACTAATAATTAAATAAGAATAATAGTAATAATAAAAAAATAAAACTGAATTGAATTAACTAATGAAATCAAATAAAAAATAAAAATAATTTTTAATGCCTTTTTATAAATAAATTACAGAAATTGACTAAATTAATTTTATGCCTAAAAAATAAAATAATTAAAGATAAGATAAAAATAAAAGTAAAAAAAAAAATTAAAAAAAGTAAAAAAAAATAAAAATAAGAATAATCAAAAATAAAATACTAAACTAAAAATAATTAATGAATTAATAAAAATAATCACTACAATAGAGTAACAAAAGAAAAAAGATGAAAAAAGAAGGAAAAGAAAAAAAAAAGAAAAACCAACCTAAAAAGAAAAGGAAAAAAACTAACCTAAAACTAACCCAAAAAAAAAAAAAACAATTAACGAAACTATAATTAACTAATAACAATTAATAATAACTAACTAAAAAAAAACTGACCTAAAACTAACCAAAAAAATTAATAATAATAACAACAATCTAAACTAACTAAACTAAATAAAAAACAATCAAAACTAACTAAACTAATTTAACCTAAAATAATCAATTGTTTAAAAAAATAAAAAAATAAAATTATTAAATTAAATATTAAATTATTAAAATGAGTTGAATCTAATAAAAATAAAGAATAAAATAAAATTAAAATCCTTAATTAAAATTTTAACCAATTTCAATTGGTTTCAAGATTATTAACACCATTCCTCGGCAACGGCGTCAAAAACTTGTTGGGATCACTGCTAGTGTACAAGATTGCAATAGTAATATACTCGGTAAATACCGGATTATCGTCCTCTGGGAACGGTTTGTGGTTAATATCTTAAATCTCAATCTAATTTTAATCTCAATTTTATTAAAGTCTAAACTCAAATTAAATATTAAAAACTTAAATTAAATTTAAAATCAAATTGAAAGCAAATAAATATTAAATTGGAAAATATATGAATTAAAATTCTAGGATATTAAAATATCATGTATTCACTTTTGATATTTATTTCAATTAATCTAAATTTTGTTCTTGTAGGTTGTAGCACAAATAATTAAAACCCTCTCCCGAGGCGCCTTAATCTTATCAGTTAAATTGTCTAATACCCCTTTCTGAGGTGTACAGTCAATAAGCTAATGCATTAAAAATATTAATCACGTGCAACCTTCTACAGAATTAACAACCTCCCGGTCAATTAATTCAAATAGGTCTATATTCTAATTATCCAATTATTGAACCTCTCTCCCGAGTTAATTCAATAATCTATATTCAATTTAAAGGTGATCAATCAATAAAAAGCTTGAAGCACACATAATATAAAATAATACCTTAAAATAAATTAATCAAAATAAAAATTAAAAGTTCCTACAATCTAAATTACATCCTAGAAATTAAAAAAAAAACTTAACCAGACATATTTAAAAAATCACAAATGAAAGAATTAAATAAAATTAAGATCATACTAGACTAGGCTTTGATCTTGTTCTTCAATTCTCTTCTTCAATTCTGTTCCTCACTTTTCTTCTCTCTGGTCTTCAATAACTATTTCCAAACTAAAATCATGAACGAACCCTAAAAGACTATTAAGAGAACCTATTTATAGATTTTCAACCTTTTAGAATTCTAATTAAACACGGATTTGTATTGTAACTGTTTTATTTTATATTCTTCCCATGCAATTCCAATCGTGCCCCTTACTTAGGAAACAAAATTACACATTTTTGCCATTGACAAATCTCGCAATTTTCTTCATGCGCACGGGCGTTGTTTTGGGTTGAACCAAGTTAGGCTTGACCATTAATTGCTTGTGATCAATTACTCCATATTTAATCTTCCTTCTTATATATATTTGCTCCTAATTATTATAAACCTACACAAACAAATACTAATCCTTCCTTGAGCATTAAATCACTAATATAAATGATAAAAAACTATATTAAAATTCTTAAATATATAAATAGCATGCAATATGAATATAAATAATTGTGTACCAAATTATAAGTAATTATGCCCTATTTTCTATCTATACTCATGCAAAACATATGTAAAATATATATAATAATGTTAGTATGGAATGCAACTCACAACTCATAAGTGAAAGTAAGCAACATTACAAAGAGTAATCACCATGTTACATATTTGCTTTGTCCAAAATACATAGTTGACCATATATATATATATATATATACATAAAAGAATGTGATTGACCTCAACAAAAAAAGACCAGGAAAGGGAAAAAGAGTCTCAGGGAACTAGGCAATCACCACGCCTTTCCCTTTGTTAGCCACCGAAGAACCTAAAATATTAGTAGAGTAGTGAGCCTAAAAATCAACGTGGCTCAGTAAGTAGTAAGACCAGCATGTCACCCATAACCAATATTCCAAAATAGTGCATGTATGCATAAACAGTAAAAATGAGGTAATACTTGAATGCATGATATATTATAAAAGTAGTTATAAACAGTGCAGCAGTTATAGAAAACATCTCAAATACATGCCAGTAAAAAAACTGTACGCAGGCTAAGGTTAAATCAACCAACCCAACCTATGGTCATCGCTCGAGCGGGTCTTGAGTCAGACGTACTGGCCACTCAAGCGGCTCATGAGCTAGGTGTATTACTCGAATACCCTAACTTCGCACTTAGTCCTTGAGTGTCGTGACTCGAATAGGTTATAAGGCTAGCTGCACTGATCATATGCCCTAACCCTGACTCTTGGCCCTCGAGCCTAATCCCAATCACATCGGGTACCCTGACCTCGATGCTCGACCCTCGAGCCTATGGTCTCATTACCCGTGTATCTACACATTTCAAATCAAGCCAATTTATCTCAATTACATGAAACCATTTAAATCACGTCATTTTACACAAGTTTATGCAAGGAACACAAGTTACAAAAAACACCTGAATCAAACTACTCACCTTGGGTCCCACGCAGCGATGTTCCGTCGACACTCGGCCCAGTCCCGTAATGCTCACTCGAATCTGCATTATTTAAACTCAATTTTAGTTCTCTTTAGAATATGGCTTAATCCCTTACTCAACTATCCTTAATTGGTCTTGATCGACCCAAATTTGGTCAATCGCTCATACCTAGTCAATTGGTCAAACTTGGTCAAAATTGGTCAACATGATCAACTTTGGCCACCTTTGGTCAATTTGGGCCAAATTGGGTCAAATTAGGTAAAAATTGGCCCACTTAGGCCAAAATCCTAAAATTCCAACACTTAGCCCAAATTCAAGCTTTTTGTTCTCTTTGCGTAGTGAATTTGTCAATTTTTTTGCGATCAATCTTGGATTTGCGCAAAAATTTCTAGATTTCATGTACACCTCCTAAACATTTACCAAAATATTATATTCTAATTTTTGGACATCATTTGCTATGGTTTTTAAGTGTGGTAACAGGGACTGTGAAATCTCGTATCGTATGTGACAGGTAGTCAATTGGCGTATCAACTGACCCCTTTACCCAATTCAATTGGGGTAAAATTTGGTACACATAATCTCGACATGTCCAGTAACCATTTCGCCAAATTTCAGCTCAAAATACCTACTTTTGAGTCAGTCAATTGGTTTCCTACATTCTCTATTATGTAACATATTGCTCAAATGTTCAAGTTTCCTATGGTTTTCAAGTGCATAAAAATCTCTATTGCGCCATTGATTTGAAGCCCTACCTTACATATTTTGTAATACTTAGATCATAGAATATTGACAGTTCAAGTCTCATTTCAAAATAACAAGCAACCATAGCTATAATCATTCTTAAATACACCCTACAACTTAGCACATATCAACAGTTCAAAATATTTTCTAAGTACCAAATCCTTACATGTAACTAGGCATCTTGGCATGGACACAAAACTATGTATGCAGAGACTTAGGGGTTGGGGTTTATACCTCTTTGTAGCCTCAGGTGTGAGGTTTAAAATACCTCAAATCACAGTCCAAACGGATGTCCCTAGCCATTTCAATGCTGCCTTAAAACTGGTTTCAAGAACTATCTTCTGCTAGAACTGTTGTAATAGTTGATCAAACAGTCAACTTTAGTTTCTTGTAAAATAGGTTTAAGGTTTCAATTTTCTATTTTCAACACTTGGAGATTAAAGTACACTAGATAAAAACAAAACAAGGGGTTTTACCTAAAAAATGGACTTGGAATGGGTTAGGAATCATGTAACACCCCCAACCCCCAATTCCTTGAGTTTTGGACATAACCGCCATATTTGGATGGCGGAACTAACCATTTGGCGAGTTGGGACGAGTTACTTTACAAGCGACACACACTTGACTTTCTATTTTTCAATACCACATGCCTTAGAATAAATTCAATAGTGCAAATTCACATTT
>JAJIYU010012246.1:0-14754 GCA_030144865.1 Tinospora cordifolia | reverse complement strand
GGGGTTTGAGTTTCCAAGAGTGATTCTCTCTCCCCACGATGTGGAACACAGAGATTAAACTCTTTCGGTCCGAATGTCAACCAAAATAAGAAATTGTTTGAATCGCCTAATATACAAAAGTTTTTGACATGCTTGGTTTGTTTGAATTGAAATAATGATTTAAATGTTAGAAAGGTCCACTGGGCTGTGTGCTCACCCTTCCTTTTATTTTTTAGGGAATTAAATTACATGAAGACCATGAATATTAGTTAGGTTCTTCTTATTTGAAAAGTTTCTAATTTTTATGTCAGGGCATGTTGCCCAAGTTTTAAGACTTCCGTTGTAATATTTTAAATTATGTGCTCAATTTTATTTAATTAATTGAGTTTGTGAATTTCAGTTATTTCTTATACGATTGCCTTATTAAATTTTTAATTTTAAGTTATGTGCGGTTAAATACGATCAAGGCATGAAATGACTGAAATAGAAAGTCAAGTGTGCGTCGCTTGTAGTGTGACACCGGCCCGACCCGCCGTTTGGTTTAGTCCACTGTCAAGAAAAATGGTGGATGCGTCCAATGCTTAATGATACGGGGGTTGGGGTGTTACACTAATGCACAGGCCCGAGCTCCTCAACAACAACCAAAGCAGGGAGGAGGTCAGAATGGTCATCCTCAAGAGAGGCACCAACAGTCGTATTCCAATCAGTGACATAACCAGGGCAGTGGGTAGAACCAGGCCAGAATGTTCTCTATTGATGCTCAGGAAGACTAGGTCCCTATAGTGGAAGGTATATTTTTGTTGTTCAATGTTTTCGTGAAATTGTTGTTTGACTAGGGTACCTCTAAATCTTTTATTTCTGAAGAACTAGTTGATAGGTTACAACTTTTGATGAAAACACTACCTATAACTTTGAACATCTCCACACTAATGGAGACCACTGTGACTTTGAAAAGAATGTGTAGTTGTAACCTAAGGTTCGAGGATAAACTCATAATAGTTGACTTATGTACTTTACCTTTTTATGGCTATGATGTAATGTTGGGATGGATTGGTTAGACCAATACCAAGCCCAGATAGATTGTCCTAAAAGAAGAGTGACCATAACCCTACCTTCGAGAGAGACCTATATAATCAACGAAGATATGTGGAGATTACCAAGAAGTCCAACCTTAGCCATGCTAAACTGCTTAAGGCAAAAGAATGAGTTCGAGGAACTTTCTGAGGAAGAACTTGTTGAACTAAATAAAATCTAAGACCTAGCAGTGGTTAGTGAGTATGAGGATGTGTTCCCAGACGACTTACCTGGACTACTACTTGCTAGAGAGTTAGAGTTCAAGATTAAACTTCACCCTGGAATCAACCCTATCGCCATACCTCCTTACAAAATTGCACCAGTAGAACTGATCGAGTTGAAGTCTCAACTTGACGAGCTCTGGGAAAAGGATTCATCAAGCCATGTGAATCACCTTGGGGAGCTCCGGTACTATTCGTAAAAAAGAAGATGGTTCTATGAGACTTTGTGTCGATTATCGAAAGTTGAACCGAGCTACAGTAAAGAATAAGTATCCTTTGCTAAGGATTGATGACCTATTTGATCAACTAAGAGAAACCACCCATTTCTCAAAGATTGATCTTAGGTGGGCATGTCACGAGTTAAGAATCAAGGAGTCTGATATACACAAGACTATATATCCAGAGAAAGTAGAAGTAGTTATAGATTGGAAGAAACCTAAGACAATTACAGATATTAGGAGCTTCTTAGGTCTAGTTGGGTACTATAGAAGGTTCATCTAAGGTTTCTCCATAGAACCTATGGCCAAGCAGACCAGGAAGGGAGTTAAGTTCGATTGGAATGAGAAAATGTGAATAATCATTCCAAGAACTGAAGAAGAGATTAACTACGACCCCTGTCCTAGTCACTCCAACCCATGGTGTACCTATACCTTCTATACTAATGCCTCCTGAGTTGACTTGGAGTAGTGTTGATGCAAGAAAGATGAGTAGTCGCTTATGCCTCGCAACAACTAATGGTCGATGAGAAATATTACCCTACTCACGACCTAAAATTGACGGCCATCATATTTTCCCTAAAGATTTGGAGATACTACCTTTATGGTGAAAAATTCAATCTATTTTTAGATCATAAGAACTTGAAGTACATTTATATCTAGAGATGAACTTTAGGAAATGCAAGTGGATGGAGTTCCTCAAGGACTATGATTTTCAATTACATTACCATCCGGGGAAGGCTAATGTGGTGGCTGATGCCTTGAGTAGAAAGTTCAACAACTGGGAAGAAAAAAAGGGCTAGATGTACCAGTTGATCGAAGGCTTTAGGCTGGGATAACCATAAATGAAAAGCAAGCTTACCTTTACAACATGTCTTGCCAACCGTATCTACTACATCAGATCAGGGAAGAATAGAGGCAAGACAAGTGGTTTGTGGGTCTGATAGAAGCAGTTGAATAGGGTAAGCATTCTCACTTTAGGTAAGATGTTGAGAATATCTTAAGTCTCAGGGAGAGGATCTGTGCACCTCAAAATGGACATAGTAAGCAAACCATACTAGACGAGGCTCATTAGACCAAGTATACAATGCATCTAGGTGGAGATAAAATGTACCAGAACCTCAAAAAGATTTACCACTAGATAGGGATTAAGAGAAACATGGCTAAACATGTTGCCAAGTGCTTAACATGTCAATAAGTAAAAGCAAAACATCGGAAACATTCTAGAATGTTACAACCACTCCCTATCCCTGAATGGAAGTGGGATAACATTGCCATGGATTTTGTCAGTGTGCCTATGAATTAGAAAGGAGAAGATATTGTTCGGATGATTATGGATCGTCTCACCAAAGTGGCTCACTTCTTGCCGATTAGATCCAAAGACCAAGTCAATAAGCTAGGAGAAATTTATATGAAAGAAATCCTCAGGCTTCATGGTGTACCGAAGACTATTGTGTCTGATAGAGACTCTGGCTTCACTTCACAATTCTGGCCGAGCCTACAAAAGGAGATGGGTACTAAGCTCACCATGAATACAACATTTCACCCTCAAATGGATGGTCGGTCTGAGAGAGTTATCTAGATTTTAGAGGATATGTTGAGGTCTTATGTTTTAGACTTCAAGGGGAATTGGACCAAGTACTTACACTTGGCAGAGTTTTCCTATAACAATAGTTATCAATTGAATATTACGATGTTTCCATTCGAGGCTTTCTATGGAAGACCCTGCAGATCACCTACTTGTTGGGCTGAACTCAAGGACCATGTATTAACTGGATCAGATTTGGTGGAAGAAATGAATAACCAAATCATGTTAATACAGAGGAAGCTGATTATAGCATAGAGTTGTCAGAAGAGCTATGCTAACAAAACTAGAAGACCACTAGAGTTCCAAGTTGGAGACAAGGTATTTTTGAGAATTAGTCCTCAAAAGAGCATCAAGAGGTTGAAACTCAAAAGGAGGTTATCTCCGACGTTTGTTAAACCCTTTGAAATACTTAGAAGAATCGACGAATGTGCTTATGAGTTGGACCTACCAAACCAAATGACTTCAGCCCATAATGTATTCCATGTATTTATGTTGAGAAAGTACGAACCCAATCTCTCTCATATTATCCACTAGGAGGAAGTGAGTATTCAAGATGATGCTACTTAGGAGAAAACAACAGTAAGAATCCTCAACCATAAAGTACAAAGTTTATGAACGAAAGATATCCCGTTAGTGAATGTATTGTGGAAACATCACGGGGTCTACATGGGAAGTCGAAAGTGAGATAAAGACAAAATATCCACACTTATTCACTATAAATCCTTATTTATATGCAAATTTTGAGGACAAAATTTTTCTAAGGAGGGTAGGTTGTAATACCCTGAATTTTTTGTACTCAGTTAAATTTAATTTATCATCAATTCAGTAAAATTTGGGTACAAAATGAAATCGGATTCATTTCGGGGCTAAGTTTAGTAGGTTCCAAAACTCTCATTTTCGTGACCCTTAGGGACCCAAAATAACTTGAAATGAAGTATGGTTACATGAACCAACTAATGGGACAACATATCCAAAAATTAGAAAAATTGGTCAAGGGTAGAGTTTTCATTTGCTAAACTCCCTTCAGGGGGTCCAAATTTGGAAATAATTGTCATTAGGGTACTTCGGGAGATCGAAATGACTCGAAATGAAACAAAATGATATGAACTAACAAAATGAATGACATATCCAAAAATCAGAACAATTGGCCAAGACTTGGATTTTCATTTGCCTAGTGACCTCAATGGGTCTTAAATAAGACAAGTTTTTGAGGAAAAATCACCTTGGGTCAAACCATAACTTAAAATGTGCATTAGGCTCATGTGATTTCAAAACTATAGGTTATAAATCATAATCCCTTGTAAATAAGGTGATATTAATTTTTATTTAATTTTCGTAAACCCATGAAGTCATGGCTACCCTTAACATGTGCAAGGCACATGGGTGGAACACCATGACCATGTGCACCTTACCCTACCCAAAGCTCCATGAGACGTGTCCATCATTTGAATTCATGAAAAGTTATCCCATATGCCATACAACTGATCATGTATGCCTACACCTGCCCAAGGAATGAGACATCCCGTAGGAATTGAAAATTCCAAGAAGAGCGATTCCATTACACCATACTTGATCATGTATACCAAGCTCCATTTATGCTAAACCGGTCCACATGTGTGTTTGTGTGCACATATGTGAACAATCTAAATTGAAGGGTTTCAAATTTGAAACATGCACCCAAAAACCCTAGCTGTCCCATGTATATAAGGCCAAGAAAACTAAATTAGAAACTTCCTTTTCTCCACATTTCGCGCCAATTCATGGGTGTACACAATAAAGGGTGTACCATACTTAGATTTTGAATTATTTAGTGAGTTTTCTTAAGCTTAGATTTTCATATTAGACTATGGTATAGTGTTCTTTCATGTTTGATTGCATACTCCCCTTGCTTGACATCCAAGTATAGAGAAATAGCAAGCATTCCATGTGCAACATAGTATGACATAGTATTAATCAAGTAACATGACATACATGCAAATCTAAAATTTAAATCATGTATTTCAAACCTAAATATGCATACTAAATTGAAATCAAGCATATGTGAACATGATATTAAGCTAAATGAGTAAAATAGAGATTTTAGAAGTCACTTCCACCTCTATTGCGATCTTTGGTGGAAATCTGGCAGAGTTTTCCTTTCTTTCCAACGTTTATGACTCAAAGAATGCTAAAAAACTCAATCAACCATCAAAGCACTCAAGAATAGTTCAAGATTACTCAAGAACTAAGGGGGCTGCCAAGAAGAAGGGTAGAGAAAGTCAAGAGGGACTACTATGCTCTTGCTTTGGGACAAGGAAGAATGAAGCAATAGGTGGATTCATATAAAGTTTCAAGAGCACTTATGGGATGGTTTGGGCAGCTAACAAGGAAAATCTTTCCATTTACAAGAGGGGGATGATTTGCTTGGTTTAGGCAAGTGTATCTTTCCAATTCTCTAAGGTGAGCACGATTTTAGCAAGTTGACAAATATGGTATCCAATTGTTAGCGTAAACCCAAGATATGATCCTCATTTGATTCCCTATTTATGTGTGAGCACAAAAAGATTTAGAGCACCTACCAATTCAGTTTGGACGTCCCAATGTGATCAAATTTTGTGCTCATAGAAATTTCGTAGTTGGTTTTATTGTTTGGGCATCAAGCTAAGAGAGCATAAGGAAACCTTTCACTCCTTCATTCTCTCTTTTGGGCGCCAATTTACGTGGAATACTATGTGCAAATGATCTTCATTAGCTGATGGCCTTTCTATTGATGGAAGCCAAGTGAAATCATCAAGTTTCCTTTCTATTTATGATTGCTCATCAAGTAAGGGCAAGTTAGAAAATATGCAAAGTCCATTTTTGGCGCCATGAGGAACAAGTGGAAACTTTCTATTCGTGGTTTTTCTTTTTGGTGTGCACAAGGCCAACCCCTTAGCTCATGGAATCTTCTTGATTTTTAGTTGAAACTTTCCATTCCATTAGGATGAACACAAGAGATGACGGCTAGGATTAGGGTTTGTGATCACGGGACATTTTTGTGATCATGGCAAGGTGGTGTACATTATCACACATGGTGGCACACATGATCAGAGTTTTGGACTTCTAATTTGGATTATTTGGGGCATTCTTGAGAGTATGTAGCTAAGGTTCACATGATCATTTTAGCTTGGCACATGGAATCGCCCTTCATGGTTTCTAAACAAAGTATGGACGGTTTTGCTTGTGTGCATAGGGTGTGTTGTACATGATCAATGTATGCTCACCCATGTAACTTGCATATGCTTAGGGGTGTTTACCCATTTTTGGGTCCACATGAATTTAATAAAAAATTATATATCTTATTTGGCTAGGATTTTTGGCCCTTAACACATATTTTTAGGTTTACATAATCAATAAAAATTTATAACTTTTACTTGTATAAGTTTCTCTCCATTTTCTTTCCTAATTTAGATTCCATTAAAGCATATTAGGCAAATGAACCCTTAATTAGATAAATGAAATGAATTTCTAATGCCTAAATCAGTTGGGTGATTTGTTTCATTTAATTTCACTTCATTTCATTTTTGTTTCTCAATTTTCTTTCCCCTAAGGGGTTTTTGAGAAATTAAACTGGTTATTTGATCCCTAAAATTAATTAGTTTCATTTATCCTTATAATTCGATCATTTCCTTTCATTTTGTACATTTTTTAAGGTATTACAACTTACCCTTAGAAAAATTTTATCCTCAAAATTTTTACATATTTAAGAGTTCCTAGTGAACAGGTGTGGGTACTTGGTCTTCATGTCGCTCTCCAACTCTCAGGTAGCTTCTTCCATCCCATGATGCTTCCATAGTACCTTAACTAAGGGGATATCCTTAGTTCTTAGGTTTTGCACCTTATGATCGAGGATTCTAACTGCCACTTTGTCACACGTAGCATCATCCTAGATATTTACTTCGTCCCAGTGGATAATGTGAGAAGAATCTGGTTGATACTTTTTTCGCATTGATACATGGAATACATTGTGAGTTGAGGTCATCCGGTTTGGTAAATCCAACTCATATGATTCTTGTAAGCATCTCAAAGGGTCCAACAAATCTAGGTGATAGTTTCCCCTTGAATCTGAACCTCTTGATACCCTTCTGAGGACTTACCCTTAGAAATACCTCGTTACCCACTTAAAACTCTAGGGGTCTCCTTCTCTTGTGAGCATAGCTCTTCTGATGACTCTGAGTTGTGGCCAACCTCTTTTGTATCAGATTGACTTGGTTGTTCATTTCTTCCACAAAGTTTGGCTCAGTAAGAGCCTCATATAGAGCCATGTTAATACTTGTCCAATAACTACTGTTATAGAAAAACTTTGTTAAGTGCAGGTACTTGTTCCAGTTTCCTTTAAAGTCGATGACATAAGACCTTCAACTCTCCTCTAAGGTCTCGCTAACTTTATCAAACTGCCCATTTGTTTGAGGATGCAAAACAGTATTCATGGTGAGTTAGGTACCCAACTACTTTTGTTGACTCCACCAAAACTCATAAGTAAAGTGAGAGTCTCGATCAGATGCTATTGTTTTGGGCACATCATACAACCTTACTATTTTTTTTTTTTTGCATATAGTTCTCCCAACTTATTGACTTGGTCTGTGGATCTGATTGGCAAGAAATGAGCCACTTTAGTGAGACGATCAACAATGACCCAAATAGTATTTTTTGCTTTCTGGTTCCTGTGTAAACCCACTAACAAAGTCCATGGCAATGTTATCCCACTTTCATTCGAGGATAAGGAGTGGTTGTAACATTCCAGAGGGCTTCTTGTGTTCTACCTTCACTTCCTGACATGTTAAGCATTTGGAGACATGCTTAGCTACATCCTCTTAATTCCTTGCCACCAGTATGTCTTACGGAGATTTTGATACATCTTGTCATCGAGGATGCATCATGTACTTGGTTTGATGGGCTTCATCTAGTATGGTTTGCTTACTCTATACATTTTGAGGCACACAGATCCTCTCACTAAGTCCTAGGGTATTCTCAATATCTAATCTATTGTTAGTATGCTTACCCTGTGTAACTCTTTTATCAAGCTAGCAAGCCACTTGTCTGCGTTTACTCATCCCCGATCTAATGCAAAAGATCTGATTGGCAAGACATGATATAGAGATAGGCTTTTTTTCATTCAAGGTTACACCCAACCTAAACTCTTCAATCAACCGGTACATCTGGCCGTTTTCTTCCTCTTATTTGTTGAACTTCCTACTAAAAGCATCGACCACCACATTGACCTTCCCTGACTAGTAAGGTATTTGGAAATCATAGTCTTTTAAGAACTCTATGCATCTCCGTTGTCTAAGGTTCAACTATTTATAGGTGTAGATGTACTTTAGACTCTTGTGATCAGAAAAGAGATCAAACTTCTCACCATAAAGATAGTGTCTCCAAATTTTCAAGGCAAACATGATGGCTACTAACTCTAGGTCGTGAGTAAGGTAATTCTTCTCATGGGCCCTCAGTTGTCGTGAGGCATAAGCGATATTTGTCTTCCTTGCATCAATACTACTCCTAGTTCGCTCAGTAAAACATCAATATAAAGGGTAAAGGTAACACCATGGATTGGAGTGACTAGGATGGGTGACATAGTCAATCTCTTCTTTAGTTCTTGGAATGATTGTTCACACTTCTCATCCTAATTGAACTTAACTCCCTTCCTGGCTAGCTTAGTCGTAGGTTCCACTAGCTTGGAGAGGTATTGGATGAATCTCCTGTAGTATCTTGCCAAGCCTAAGAAACTTCTAATCTCTGTAATTGTCTTTGGTTGTTTCTAGTCCACAATAGCTTTCACTTTCTTCGAATCTACAGAGATGCCTTTTGCTGATACTACGTGACCAAGGAACATGATCATCGTCATCCAAAATTCATACTTGATGAACTTGGCATATAATTGATGCCTTTGAGGGTTCCCAACACTATCCGTAAGTGTTTTAAGTGTTCAACTTTTGACTTAGAGTAATTCAGGATCCACGAATTCCTCCAAAAATTGGTCAATGTATTGTTTAAGCACTTGGTTCATTAAATCCATGAATGCTACTAAGGCATCAATCAAACAAAGGGCATCACAGTGAACTCAAAGTGTCCAAATCTTGTTCTGAAGGTTGTTTCGTAAATGTCAGACTCCTTGATTCTTAACTAATGATAACCCAACCTAAGATCAATGTTCGAGAAATGAGTGGCTCCTCTCAATTGATCAAATAGGTCATCAATCCTTGGTAGAGGGTACTTATTCTTCACTATAGCTTGGTTCAACTTTCGGTAGTTGACACATAGTCTCATGGAACCATCTTTTTTCTTTACAAACAATATAGGAGCTCCCTAAGGTGACTCATTTGGTCTAATAAAGCCTTTCACCCTAAGTTTATCTCGTTGAGACTTCAATTTAATTAGTTCCATTGGAACCATTCTCTAAGGAGGTATGGCTATAGGGTTGGTTTAAGGGTGAAGTTCAAGCTTGAACTCTAACTCTCTAATAGGTGGTAGTCTGGGCAAGTCGTGTGGGAACACATCCTTGTACTCAGCAACCATTATTAGGTCTTGGATTCTCTTTAGTTCAACAAGTTCTTCTTTAGAGAGTTCCCTAAACTCATCCTTTGCCCTAAGCAATTCATCATGGCTAATGTTGGATTCCTTGGTAGTCTCTGTATATCCCCATTGATTCTATAGGTTTCCCTAGAATGTAGGGTTATGGTTACTCATTTCTTAGGACAATCTATTTGAACCTTGTACTCTTCTAACCAATCCATCCCCAAGATTACATCATAGCCATAAAATGGTAAAGTACATAGATAGATTTTATCCCCAAATCTTAGGTTACAACTATACAATCTTTTTGAAGTAACAATGGTCCCTATTGATGTGAACTCATTCAAAGTTATGGGTAGTGTTTTTGTCACAAGTTGTAACCTATCAGCTAGTTCTTCAGAGATAAATGATTTCGAGGCACTTAAGTCTAATACCAGTCTTAGGCCTCAAAAACAAATATTCTGGCCTAGTTCTGACCACGACCTTAATTCTACCCTTGATTGGCATTTTGTTGCTATTGACTTGAGGACGACCATTCTGACCTCCTCCCTGAATGTTCTACTATTGTTAGGGAGCCTGAGCTGGTGCAATCAAGCAATTTCTAGCTATATGGCCTCTCTGCCTGCACACGTAGCATAACCCTTGTCTATTTGCTTGCTCCCTTGACTCATCTTTGTTCTACTCCTATTTTTGTGTGCCTTCTCACCATTCTTGCTCTTTTTTCTAGGCTCCTTGATCTCTTTTATTCTCTGGCTTTTTTGTTCTTCCCTTTCAACCTCTATTCTAGGCTGAGCTCTTATTTTAGATTTAGAGCCCTTTCCAAGATGTCCCTATGTGTCTTTAGGCCTAGAGTCCTTACTATCTTTTAGATCTCCATCCTACGACCTTGTGCAAAATGATTAGCCTTCATTCTCTCTTCCTTAATCAGTTTTGGTGAGAATTTGGCTAGCTTAATGAACTTTCTCTTATATTCGGTTACAGTCAAGTCCCTTTGATTTAGCTGAACAAATTCTTCATATAGCTAACCCGGTGTCGCTTCAGGAAATAACTTTTCATTGAATATCTCCATAAACTTTCCTAGTGCATTGCTTCAACATTTGTGTTACGATCCATATTCATCAGTCGCCACCAACTTCTGGCCAGTTCCTTGAAGTGGTGCATGGCCAGTGCTACTCTACGTGATCTTGTCACCTTTAGTACATTTAAATGGGCATCCATTTCTTGGTACTAGTGGTCAGTAGTGATATAGTTTATGGTACCATCAAACTAAGGAGGGTGAAGTTTTTATAACTCCATCAGCATTTTCCTCTAGGTTCTACTAAGCCCTCTGACGATCTAGAACCTTGAGTATAGGCACTGGTTGCGACATGGGAATTGGTTCAGGTTCTAGTAGTTGTGATGTCGCCTAAGGTATCATTTGAGGTATTGCCCTCATGATCTGGTCTAAGACTCTTCGAGTGACTTCATTCATCATGTTTTTCATTTGACATGAGTCTCCTACTCTCGTTGTTTAGTTTCGTCAAATGTTGTAGCCCTGGTAGCGTATTTCTTTGATCCAGCCACTATTTACAAGTTAGAGACCATTTTGGTATCAGTTAAGGTATCACAGTCAAAGATTTAAGTGAATTATAATCAAGGGTACACAACCCATCTTCTGTTATCTTCAGGATACAAATATTTTTTCAAACTTGAGAAGATGGTTGTCTCGTCCATGTTCATTCATCGAGTTCGTGTTCCCTATCCTTTCGTTTCGTTCTTACTATTATGACTCTAGATTCATGTTTCTAGGTTCTCAATTTGTTCAGTGGCTTAACAGTTTATGCTTCCAGGTTCATTTTGTTCTAGGGTATAGGATTTGGTTTCATATGACATAAATATAAACAAATCAAGCATGCTTTTCAAAAAATCATAAAATCATACAAGTTCACGCTAGCATAGCAAAATTCTAGGCTTCCATCTAAGCTTCTCGATTCAAGTATCCTCATACCAGTCTACTCATTCTACTTAGACTTTCGTTTAAAAAATTGCTACACCCAAACAATTTCACAAATGTCTCAATAACTAAGGTTTTTCGAGACCACTATATGTAATAACCCAAAATTTTGTCAAATAACAAAAAAATAAGTTTAATGAAATTAAATGAAATACGTAAAGTGAATCAACTTTGAAAATTTTAAGAAATTTATGGGTGCAAATGAAGCCTTAATTTGATATTTAAATGAAAATTTCAATTAAGTAGAATTAATTATGAAATTTAAAGAACTTAATTATGGGTTGGTTGCGATGACTAGGCTTTTGTGGTAGTGATAGTGAGACAAAATTGGTAATAACACAGCAGTGTTCGTACAAATTTATGATTATTTTTGAATAATATGTATGTTAAATACTACTTATTATAGAAATATGTATATAGAAAAATTTACAAAATTAAATAAAAATGTAGTATGCTTATATTTATCTAAAATAAATATAACATTATATAAGTATCAATTTATAATTACATAAATAATGAAATGAATATGTAAATAAAAATATATGAAAATAAAGAAATGGAAAATGTAGATTATTTAATTATTGGCATTAAAAATATTAAAGAAATAGAAAAAATATAAAATAAATACAATATTGAAGAAATAGAAAGGGAAAAATATTAAAAAGTTAATAAAATAGAAGGACATGTGCAATAAACAATGTTTACATCAATTAGAAAGTGTATAATTAGCAAATTTCGGATAATAGCAACCTTAGAAAGCAATTTTGGTAATTAGAAACTGCATCCAATGGCCAGAAATACATAATCCACACGATTTACGATCCAACGGTCAAGAATAGGCCTGCACCAAACGATGCTTTGCACTGAATCACTAAAATCAAACGGTCCATAATCAATTTGTCCGATCCAAGGAACGAGATCGAAACAAAACCAACGCCCCGATGAACCTAATCATCAAGATATAACAATCCACAATCAATCCATCAAATCCAACGGCTCACGATGCAGGCGTGTTCGGAGATCGCGAATGCACCGCGATCGAGGAAGATCGGATGATTCAGATCTGTTTCTTTAATCACGACCAAGATCTGAACACTACGATTGATGACAATCCAACGGCCAGGATCCGTGCTCACATTGTGATGATCATCTGATGTGGTGCTCGAGGTTCATCCGACGATGAAGATCAAAGTCGCAATAGTTGATCACGAACGGTGCTGTGCTCGAGGTCAGACGGTCTAGATTTGAAACTTTTTCGATCGATCACAATCCGGTGCTACACTCGAGGTCGCTCAACGGTTCAAGGGAGATTTATTGATCGCAAACAACCATGCAGAGCTCAAGGACAATCTGACGATCTACGGCGATTTCGTTAATCACGATCGTGATTTGACTGCTACACTTGAGGAAAATCAGATGGCTGAGATTCGAGGCTCCGAAAATAAAACTAAAAAATCACGAAAAAGTTTGAAAATAATTCCAAGAAAATCTAAAAAATTGTTTTTAAATTCCAAAAAAATTATTCAAATACACTTGTTATTTTCCTATGCTTGGGGGCACAAAATTTTGAATAATTAGCAATTTTCCTACAAAGAGAACACCATAAACTTACCATTCTATGCCATTTTGAACTCTATATAAAGGACCCCTAGTGCTCTCATTGTTTTCATCCCAAATCAAGAGCATACTAGTCCCTCTTGACTCTCTTGGCCTTCTTCCTAGCAATCCCCTCAGTTCTTGAGTAATCTTGAACTGTTCTTGAGTGTTCTTGAGAGTTCTTGAGTGTTTAGAAGCTTTGGAGTAACAAAACTCTGCCGGATTTCAGAAGTGTGCAGAAGAAATTTATTAAAGGTGGAAGTGATTTCTAACTTTTACTTCTTTATTTTAATTTGAATAAGTCTTGCATGTGTGATGATGTTTTGAAGATGAATGATTGAAAATATGTTTTAAATATGTATGCTTTATTAATTTGATATGCCATAAATATACATGTTATGCATGTTTAGAAATCAAGAATAATATGCTTGAATTGTGCTATGAATAAATATTTTATGATTCATGTTTGGCTTGTTTCAATTGAAATAATGACTTAAAAGCTTAGAAAGATCCAATGGGCTATGTGCTCACCTCTTCCTTCTATTTTTTAGGTAATTGAATTACATGAAGACCATGAATATTAGTTAGGTTCTTTTTATTTAGAAAGTTTCTAATTTCTATGTAAGGGCATGTAGCCCAAGTTTTGAATCTTCCGCTGTAATAGTTTTTCTTCGAGATCAAATTATTTACGTAATTTTATTTAATTAATTGAGTTTACGAATTTCAGTTATTGCTTGTACTATTGCTTTATTAAATTTTTAAATTTAAGTTATATATTGTTAAATACAATCAAGACATGAAATAATTGAAATAGAAAATGATGCAAGTTGTATAATTGTAAACGTAACACCGGCCCCGCCTGCCATTTGGTTTAGTCCACTGTGAAGAGAATGGTGGTCATGTCCAATGCTTAAAGATATGGGGGTTGGGGTGTTACAAATGTGGTATCAGAGCCAGGTTTTAGGTGCCTTGGGCTAGAAAGAGAAAGTTAAGTTACAGTTGGTGACGAGGCCTTTGACTAGATCCTTGGAGGTGCTCACGCCGATTGGCGATGCCGTGAGTTCGAAGAAAAAATGTAGATTTGAGCTCACATTTGGAGATCGGCTTATTTCAGCGGATCTCTACATGCTGCATTTTGGCGGCTATGATGTGATACTGGGGATGGACTGGTTGACCCAGTATCAGGCACAGATGGACTGCCAGAGACGAAGAGTTACCATCAAGTTGTCATCTGGTGAGTTGTTCAGGATTGATGGGAATGTACAAAGGGTGCCAAGGAGTCCTATGTTAGCTCTTTTGTATGCTGTTAAACAGAAAGACGATTTCAGACAGCTTTTAGTAGAGGAGGATGCCGAAGGGACTAAGGAGATTCAGGGGATACCTGTGGTATGTGATTATGTTGATGTGTTCCTTGATGAGTTACCTGGACTTCCTCCACACAGGCAGATTGAGTTTAAGATTGAGCTGCATCCTGGTACAAATCCCATAGCTATTCCACCATACAGAATGGCACCTGTGGAGCTGATAGAGCTGAAGACACAGTTAGACGAGCTTTTG
>JAJIYU010012245.1:0-14672 GCA_030144865.1 Tinospora cordifolia | reverse complement strand
TATATAAAACTAATAATTTTTATTTAAATGACTTGAATTACTTATACAATAAGAATAAATAAATAAAAGTTTGTCAAGCTTTCTTAATAAACACTCTATTTTTAAATAAGAACTTTTTATATTATTATTATCAAACACTTTATAAAATATAAGCTCTTATTTAATTAGTTCTACTATAAAAAGTCTTAACAAATAAGTACTAAATATTTAAGAAGTTGAGTTACCAAAGCTGGTGTTAAAGGAACAACTACAAGGCATAGGTTGGGGCAACCTAAGCATTCAAATACAGATAAAGAATTAAAAAATATATTCGAATTCTTTTCTTTTCATTTTTTTTTAATTGTTTTTTTCTTTTTTTATTTCTTTTGTATCTTTGAGCAAAGAAAACTGATGTATTGCAGGAAATCCTTCTTTATGTTAAGTACCCGTGTGAGGTTAGACACTTAGAAAATATAAAAATATTATAAAATCTGATTAACTTAAAATCAAGAGGTCAAATTTCTGTTTTTATAAGTGAGAATTTATCCTCCAATAATAAAGTAAGAGTTAGAATATATCTAGTAGTTTACACGATTTTTGCTCAGATCTCGTGTGCCTTTCATTCTTATACTAACCTGGCTAAACATTTTTATTATTATTATTATTATTATTTTACTAATAAGCGGAATCAATCATCTAAGAGTTGTGAGGATTAAATACTAATTCTAATCACACTCAAAGGAAAAAAAAATTATAAAGTTATTTATTTTCTTTATTTACTTATTTTTATTAATAATGGCTAGTTATCTAAAAGTTATGATATAAATAGGAATTACAATTTATAACACGATACGATAATTCGATTGAACGCGATACATATTTAACAGGTTTGAGTTTAATATAAATAAATTTGGATCAAAACAGGTTCAACACGATTAAACAAGAGTAAAATTCGAGTGATAAACATTTTAATTGTTAAACCCAAAAATGACTTAATTAACGCTGTTATGGATAAGTTAAGAGACATATTATAAATGACTTAATTTAAAATTTATTTATTTATTAATTTATTGATAATATAATTTTTATTATTTTTAAAATACTTTTTAAATATTTAATATATTTTTAATATGTTTTATATTTTTATTAATATTTTTATAAAAATAATTTTAAAAATTAATTGTAAAAAATTAAATAGGTTGTATATAAGTATAAGATTATGATACGCTTAATAAACAAGTCAGGATTGGATTTAAAAATCTAATACGATTAATAAATGAATTGAGTTTCAATTTGTAACATATGGATTATACCCATTTACAACACGATCTTTTTATGATATGATGGCATGCATTCTAACTCTTAAATATAGAAATATATTGGGAAGAACATAAACCAAACTATTTAAGACATAATTTTTTATTCTATTTGTAGTTGTTGCTATTAAGAAATAAATAATAACATTATCATTGAAAAAAGAATGGTAATGAGGCTACTCCTGAGAAAGGAGAAGTGTTTATGAAATAGGAATAATTTTATAATTGAGCAGAAAAAGATTTTTTAAAGAATAGTGAGTAGTACGAAGACATGATACACAAGCACTATATATGCAAGACTTATATTATCTAAAGTTTTTAAAGAATCATTTCTCTTAAAAAAAAATTGTTAGTATAAATTCAACTACATTCATAAGTTTGGGCTTGGTGAGAAAATAAAAGTTAAGAAAACTTTCTTAAGGTTTTAAAATATCAATTTTTTCATTTTTGACATTAAGGAGAGCGTTGGCAGTGAATTCGACGAGGTGGCACATTATCCATTAAATAAGATTAGACTATTTTTGAGTTTGATGTATCTGTCACATCGGTTACTCATTAAACTCTTATTTATCAAACTATGAACTATATCTCTTAGTGGTTCATAGTTTATTAGATTATGTTAGATGAGACTCATAACCAACTTCAACCTATTATTTAAATTATTTGTAATATATAATTTATAAAATATATATTTCTTTTTGTAATAATATTATTCACACTTAAACAAAAATTATATGTAATTATTTAAATTTATATAAAAATTATTTTTTTATTTTTAAAATTATTAATCTAAAATATCATTTTTTAAAAATATTATTTATTTTTTAAATATCTCTTTTTCATTTTTAAAAACTTATTAAAATTTTGATGTCCTTATAGGCTCATATTTTATTTTCTAAAAATATTATTTATTTAAAATTTAAGTATTGAGCGTTTCAAGACCACCAAATGCTCAACGCTTGAACGTATATTGCTAGATGTCCCATTGAGTGCACCTAGTCATGTGCCAGACCCATTAAGTGCCCACTAGGTATGCCCTAAGAGAAGCAATATAAATAAAGAGTTAAGGCAACAAAAGAATTTTAAGGACGAATCCTGTTAGCAAGGTCCCCTCGGGGAGACCCCCACACTGATCGGGGTAGGCATGGACTCCTCATTAAAAGAGTTCAAACTAACCCTTGTAATAGCTCTAGAATTAGGTTCTTTATACACTTAAGCCCATCGGCTTATTTAGGTAAGAAGGGTCACTCTAAAACCCCCTCTTTAATCATGGATGGCCTGCAATCTTCATTTAGGCTTGTTTTCCCTTGAATCCACTCTGTATAGCCCTCCTTCTCTAATAGAGCTGATAGGGAACTCCTAAGAGAAGCAGGGTCAAGATAAGATGGGATTGGCTAAATAATGAGAGGTTCATTATAGATGTAAAAAAGTTTTTAAGAAATTATACCAACATTCTCAAAGGCTTAAAATATTATTTTTCCTTCTTTTTTCTCTTTTATAAATTCTCAATTGGTGTCCACGGATTCCATGCACAAAGACAGGTTTATACGTTGCAGTCTATAAAAGGCTGCCCCTAGCTTCTCTTCTTCCCAGCACAATCCAAATCTCTCTCCTTCGACGTTTTACCATCATGGCAAACGCAATTGCGGAACATGACAATGTTTCAAATTCGCTAACATCTCTTCTTTCCTCGTCTCCTCCGGCAAGGTCAAGAAAGTCCAAAACCACCATTCTCTGCCTCTCCCTCCTCCTCCTCATCGGAATCATCCTCGCAGATGTGGCCGGTTTCTTCACGGGACACCCATTAAAATCAGTTCGCAGGCTAGCTGTCACAAAACCCTCCTTACCAAAGCTACAAAAACCAGTAGTCATCTTAATCTCCTCAGACGGCTTCCGATTCGGATACCAATTCAAAACCTCAACGCCCAACATTGATCGGCTTATAGCCGCCGGCACTGAAGCGGATAAGGGCCTAATCCCAGTCTTCCCAACCATGACCTTCCCGAACCATTACTCCATTGCCACCGGGCTCTATCCTGCTTACCATGGCATAGTTAACAACTACTTCGTCGACCCGGTCACTGAAGCTCCGTTCTCCAAGTCTGATGTCGACCCAAAATGGTGGTTCGGAGAACCATTATGGGTCACTGTAGCCAATCACGGGCTTAAAGCTTCTGCCTATTACTGGGCAGGATCAGAAGTTAAGAAAGGCAACTGGACTTGCCCACCAAAATTCTGCCAGCATTTTAACTTCTCCAATCTAGATCCATTTGAACAAAGAGTAGATACCATGTTAGGCTACTTTGATTTGCCTAGTCATGAAGTTCCTTCACTAATGACACTGTATCTAGAAGACCCAGATTCTCAGGGTCACGAATATGGCCCTGATGATCCTAGAGTCACTGAAGCAGTTGCTCATGTTGATAAAACAATTGGGAGGCTGATACAAGGATTGGAGAAGAGAACAATCTTTGATCAAGTTCACATTATTTTGGTGGGTGATCATGGAATGATTGGAACGTGCGAGTCGAAGCTCATTTTTCTCGATGATTTTGCTCCATGGATTAACATACCGGCCAAATGGGTCCAAACTTATAGTCCATTGCTTACAATTAGGCCACCTTCAGGGGTGTCAGCGGCGGATGTTGTTGCAAAGATCAAAGAAGGTTTGAAATCGGGAAAAGTGGAGAATTCTGAGTACTTGAAGATATATCTGAAGGAGGAATTGCCGGATCGGTTTGTTTACAAGGATAGTGATAGGATTACTCCTATAGTGGGGATTGTTACTGAAGCGTTCACTTTGAAACAGAGTAGAACAGGGGAGAGTCAGTGTGGAGGAACACATGGGTATGATAATGCTTATTTCTCAATGAGAAGCATATTTATAGGACATGGGCCTCGGTTCAGGAAAGGCTGCAAGTTTCCATCTTTTCAGAATGTTGAGATTTATAACGTGGTCACTTCGATTCTGAACATACCCGGTGCTGCCAATAACGGAACTGCAACTTTCCCAGAATCTATTTTCTCATGCCACCCTTAAATCACTCTTGGTTTTGTTTGAGTGCGGAATAATGGGTGCTCTAAGTTCATGGAAATTTGATCAATATAAACCTTTGGGAGTGATTAATCATGGAAGTAGTTGAGCAAGAAAATTGTATACTATATATTTGGATTTGAATACAATGAATTCTTTGTTTGGTTGGTTCGATGAAGATTTTATTCTCGATTTAGGTTGTGTTTGGTTGCTAAGGAAAATAGAAAATTTTCTTAAGAAAATGTTGTTTAGAAAATTTAATAAAAGTTAGTTATAGGTAGTTATTTTTTAAATTGTTGTACAAAAAATTTTCTCACAAGAAAATTATATTTTCTCACCCTAGGCTGAGAAAATGGTGGAGGTGAGTAAAAAAAAATTTTCTTACCCTTTTGTCCATCCAAACAACAGAAAATATGATTTTCTCAAGAAAATAAAAATTTTTTCGAGAAAATCTCCATTTTCCGTGCAACCAAGTGATGAATCTTTGAAGATTTCAAATTTTAAAAGAAGGTTCTCAAATCACGTAAATTTTAATCGCAATTTGTTTTTTTTTTTTTAATAGGTTAATCATGCAAGCGTGAACCAGCTAGATTTCCCCCACCCCAGACCCTTTTTTTTATTTATTTTTTACTTTTTTAATATCAAGTGGCTAACTAAAATATTGATCCTAGAATGACATCCTCTTTATAGGGTCTAACCCCAATTGAAAATATGGAAAGTTGTCTTTAATCTAGTTTTATATGAACAACGAAGATAAGAACATAGGCCATGTATTTTGAACAAAGAATTAGGAACTATTAAACAAAAAAAGTTGCTTTTGATCTAGTCCTACTAATAGAGCTATATTAGAGTGAACAATCCTTATTTTATCTAGTTGCTTGTGATCTAGTTGTACTAGTAGAGCTATATCAGAGTGGATAATCTTTGCTAGAGGCACAATTTTTAGTACTGTAGTCAGTTGCTTTTGATCTAGTTGTACTAGTAGAGCTATATTAGAGTGAATAGTCTTTGTTAGAGGCACAATTTTTAGTACTGTGGCCAGAGAATGTATGTGTATAGGGCTCCTCATTCCTTATTAATTGATCTCAACATGTGAAGAATCCAAGTGGAGACTTCCATAACCTTAAAAGCTTTGTATAATAGTGAAGAGTTCAGGAAACTGATGTGTATCGTAATTTAAGTTCTAGTCAGATTTGAAATGTTCTTTCTTGTGACTTCATGATTTTTGTACCTATGTATTTTGTCATCATTTACGTGTTATCTCATGTAAAACTATTTAAAGTACTTAATTTGTTTAAAGGGATAGTAAATAGATTATTATTCTGCCATTTATTATTAATTATTAATTAATTTACTTTTAAGGAGGGTAACATTTTTTACCATATATGTTTGAGTAATGAGCATTTACTATTCTTTTAACTAAATTTGCAAGATGAGAGGTTTTTGCACGCTTTTTCTCAGTTAGAGACCTAAAAATTAAAAAGACATCGAAACAAATAATTGGCAAGGCATTAGATGTCAATTTAACCCGATAAAGAAGCAAATTCATGCAGTTAATCTTAAAGCTTAATGGGTGTGCTTTTAAGCTTAAGAACCCAATCTCTGGCATTGCTACAACCCGGTGGCTAATGGTTAGCAATTAACGGATAGGTCTTGGGGCATCTCCCCCGACGTGCCCAAGTGCATCATTCCATCATTTACATGTAATTGCCAAGACATCTAATTGAATATTTATGGGGGAATCTGGCAGGGCCTATGGAAACGCCCTTCACACGAAGTACTTTATCCTATAAATGAAGTCGATTATAACATAAAGAAAGTCATTTACTACCACGGAGACGATGAATAAGCTATAATTATACCACACAAAATGATCCTAGAATAGCAGCTCAATTAATGCAGGCCTTACCACTCATGCCCTGCCAAGTTGAATTACTGCAAGAGTGATTCTTGCACAAGTATCCAGAACAGGGACAGGAGATGAGATAAATTGATTCATCATGAACCACAAAGGGGCATCTAACTTTATCAGATGTTCCACATGTGTGAATTATCACCCAACATGTTCAAATAGGCATACATCTCCAACACATCCAACAATGCACTTACGTAAAGCACTACTTTAAAGACAATTCCCAACAAGGGAAAGCTCCTGCATTTACATAACAGGTCGTAACACCAAAAAACGAATCAGTTCAATCAGAATAGTGCATGTTTAAATTAAACAGTTCATTTGGCACAGCGGTGGTGAGGAAGGTGAACTAAGTTCCATGAGTTCCATTCAAATCTCTGCTCAAATAAGATGGTTTTCAGAAACGTATTTTGCATACCATGAGCAAGAATATATATTATATAAAACAAAACAATCAAACCAAATGTATAGTAAACAACTCTACTCCAAAAACAAAACTCTTGTGCTATGTCCCTAAGATGATCAACTGAACTTGCAGAGAAAGATAAAAAACAACACATTTGCAAACTAATTAATCCTCTTCCTCAGCCTCATTTTCAGCAATGTTGAAGTACCGAAGCTCATAAACATTGCGGTCTTTGTTGGATGCAATGACTCGTAGCCAATCCCTTACATTATGCTTCTTCAAGTACTTCTTTGTTAGATATTTCAAGTACCTACAAAGAAACAAGTGCAATACTTGTGTTAGGCAAACTGCGACCAGAAATAATAGGCTTGAAACATGTAATCACATCTAGCATTCAAATATAGGACCCTGCTTGTCAGTCAGGCAAACATTAGTACATAGGCAGGGAAGTTAGGCCAAAAGACTGCTGAATGAGCAGCCCAATCCCTGTGCCCATAAAAAACAAGTTTAAAACATATCCTTATGGCAGTGGATGGTTAAATTGGTACTCCACAGACAATGTGAAGTCATTAACATAATCCCGGCGCATCAGTGAGGAACCTAAGCATTGCCTAAGCATAACATCCTAAAGGCCATTAATCATAACATGTTTATTTATGGTACAATCCGTTGCTCTGATAAATTAAAATGTCCCGTTTAGCAACTACACCATTTGATTACAAACTTATTTTTTCTTTATTCAAAGGAATTTGAGAAGGCTTAAGAAATACAAGTCATTTGAGGTCAAAAAGACTAAAAAGCATTGAAATCCCTTAAAAATAAAAATGAAAACAATGCATAGCCACATGCAGAGAGAAAAAGTAAATATAACTGAAGCTAAAGTCACAATGGCAATCAAATAAGCAGTGCAATATAACACCTTAACTACACAGAATTGAACTTGATGATATGGAATATTACTGCGGCCCAGCGAATAAAGTGTAATAGCAAGGCTTCTTTAAGCAAAAGTATCAAAAGTTTCCTCTCCATTACAACAACATAGTGTTCAACTAGTATCACAACTACATATAACGTGAGAAATTAACAACTATGAACTGGTTCAATGGAATGTGTCAGAAAAGGAGTTGGGTATTTAGTGTAAACCACTGTGCTTGAAGATTACCTTTCTCAACACTTTCTCCTAAGCATAAAATTCATAGTAATAAATGAAATGTTATCATGAGGCGCTTTGAGGTTAAACTTCCAGTTGACAACAAAACCAAAACAAACCAATGCTCAATGGGATGACGAAAAGTGCAAAGGGAAGAAATCCTAAAAATCTAAAAACCAAGGTAAAATACATCGGGACTACTCAGTCAACATACATAGGGTCTACACCAGTTACAACAGATTGATACAAATAAGAATGACACCTTATCAGCTCATTGCTAACCAGTAAATTCATTACAAAAAAAACCACAAATCAACACGCAATCATATAAAGAGAACTGATTTACAATAACTTTCTTCCAAAACTAGCCAGACTAATTTTGACGCAAATCTGAATTCCAATGCTATAATCAATAGTTCATGTTCCTTGCTAGGTCATGGAAATATAATTCTATGTTCTATTGCAGACGAATTAAATTGTGTTGAACCACCGACACCATAAGATTTTTCTCTTCAACAAGTAAATATATGGAGAAATACAAATCCCTGCTAAACACCCCAGTCACCATCATTCTAGTTTTCAAATTATGACTCGACCAATTCCAGAACTTTCTAATTCTTTATATTCTAACTTTCATCCATAGATAATCGTTACAATGTCAAGTAATATACCCATTCAACAGCATTCTCACGAACAAGAGACAGAACATCGACAGGCTGTTTCCTCTAACATTTAGCATGAAAGCTATGAAGCCATGGATATGCAGACCACGGTCCATCTTCAAAAATGGGAAAACCAAAAAAAGCACACAAATTTTTACTTGCAGACCAAAGACTACATTTTTAAATCAATACTCCTGCCGATCCAGTATTGCGTCACTATCCCTAACTCCAGCCTAAAACTTCAACTTTTAACAATTGGGACGTGCAAAATCTCAAAACCCTACACAGCTAAACCAACCTAAACACCACATTTTGCCGCATACTGAAAGGATTTTCTAGCATGAAAGCTATGAAGCCATGGATATGCAGACCACAGTCCATCTTCCAAAATAGGAAAACCAAAAAAGCACACAAATTTTTACTTGCAGACCAAAGACTACATTTTTAAATCAATACTCCAGCGATCCAGTATTGTGTCACTATCCCTAACTCCAGCCTAAAAACTTCGACTTTTAACAACTGGGACGTGCAAAATCAAAACCCTACACAGCAAAACCAACCTAAACACCACATTTTGCCGCATAATGAAAGGATTTTATAGCCTTAATACCTGCATCAACGCATTTTTTTTCCTCCCACCACTATCCCTATTCTTCTAATTAAACACCAAACACACTATAACAATCCAGGTCCAAAAACACAAAGCCGCTCGGAATAAACCACATCTAGCAGATCAAAGCTCAAAAACTCTTAAAAGAAACGTATGGAAAAACAATCAAGAATACAGACGAACAGAACAGCGAACGTATCTAAAACACGTATGCTGCTTAAGAGCGAGAAATGTTCATTTTCATTTTTCGTGTTCGTGTCGATTGTACCTCTTGGAGAAGGGATTGTCGGAGGTGACTGTGATCTTGTTCTTCTCGCGAGAAATGGTGATGGCGTCCCCGAGAGCTCCGGCTTTGCCTCCAACCTTGATTCGCTCCTGTAGGAACTTCTCGAGCGAAGCAATGTCCATGATCTTGTCCTCTACGGGCTTGGCGCAATCGATCACGAAGCTCGCTCCCTTCTTCTTGCCCTTCGGCACCGCCTTCTTGTCTTTGCTGCTCATCTTCGACCACTGTTCACCCTCTCCCTGTCTCTGCTTCTTCGGTTCTTCCACTCGTTTGCAGTGAAAGGAAAACCCTAGCTGAAGTGATGATATTTATACGCATTTCATCTGAATCTCTCTCTAGGGCAACTATCGCCGGCCATCAAAGTGGGCTTCGTAACAGCAACTTTTAGAAGAATGGGCTTAGTAGGGTCCATGACCATCAGGCCCATTAAAATTGTAATATTTTACATTTAGGACGTGTTTGGCTAAGAAAGAAATATTAATAAATAAATAAATTCATAAACATCAGTGCATTTTCGAGTATTTGTTTATTGGTTAGTTATTTAGTTAGATAAGCATAACTTCATTAAAAATAGTTCAAAATTTTTCCAACAAAAGAAAATCATGCTGTATCTGAAAAAAATTATAGTAAGAAAATGGTAAGCTTGAAATAAAAAAATTATTTTTTTTCGCTTTTTTGGCCTAACAAATATTGAAAGAAAGAGTTCTCTCAAGAAAAAATTATATTTTTCCAAAAAAAATATTTTTCTCATCAACCAGACAAACTATTTTTTTTATATTTTTATCTATATCTCATTGGTTAACAATCATTATTAACTTGGGTTATTTTAAATACTATAACGTAATAGTGTAAGTGTTTAACCTTGTAATAAATTTTATTTGTGATATGTAATTGTAATTTAGGAAATAAATTGAAATGACTCTTTCACATAATTAGATTAATAAATTTTAAGTTTATAATATGGAGCAATTCAAGTACTTGTGCCATGGAATAGAAAAGAAGAATTATAAAATCTGTTAGAGAATAGAATGTTGTTACTAATCCAACGGTTAGGATTGCTTAGTCTTAGTCTGTTAGTTATCAATGGCTGCTATTAACTTGAAAATGTAAATATATGTATGCCCTGTATTAGAACAAATGGTTAATTGTAGTAAGTCGAGCCCACTACGTATCAATAGTGTCCCCACCTTAGCCACCATTGACTGGGTGTGGAGTTGTATTCTTAACAAGACTCCAACTGTAGTTTCCTAAAAGCGCTTGGCCTAATAAGACACCCTTGAATGCACATTTATCCCAGAAATCTCCTTTAAGTTGAATTGATGTGGGATATTATAATCTATCCCCCTTGGGAGCAATCTCCTTTAATTTATCCCTTGAATGCACATTTATCCCAGAAATCTCCTTTAAGTTGAATTGATGTGGGATATTATAATCTATCTCCCTTGGGAGCAATCTCAGCCTCACGATTCACACCTCCTGTACACACAACGCGATTCTGATACCATTTATAATAACCAGGGCCCACTACGTACTGATATTGTTCTCACCTTAGCCACTATTTACTGGGTATATGATTTTGTTATTGGCAAGACTCGAACCTTAGTCTCTCAAAAGCGTTCAACACAATGAGACACCCTTAAATGCACATTTAGCCCAAGAATCCCCTTGGAGTTGGACCGATATGGGACATTACATTAATGAAAAGGAAGGTTATTGGACAGTTGTTCTGAAGTTCCTCTGTTTTCTATTTTTCTTCTTTTTTCTTCTTCTCTTCTTTCTCTTGTCTAAGAGGTTTACAAACCCTCTTTATTCTCTTTTTGTTTTATCATATCCGGTGTTCTTACATGGTATCAAATCCAACCGATCAATCACCATGGCTACAAATTCATCAAGCTCCAGAAGGTGTCATGATCAAGAATCAGATACGAGTTTTGTCACAAATATGCCTGAATCTGAGTTTTAGTCATTAGCTCACACTTTGAATTTTAATCTGCCAATAAAGTTAGATAAATGCAACTACATCAATTGGAAGGCACAAGTGCTTCCTGCGATCAGAACATTAGAACTGGAAGAGTTTATTTCTAATTCAACTTCACCTCCAACAATGGTAATTGAAGTAACTGATGATGATGGCATAGTTACTACAACCGAGATCAATCTTGATTTCAGATCTTGGAAACGTGCCAACCAACTACTACTTCTATGTTGGCTTTTCTCCACCATCAGTGAATCTATGATAAGTCAAGTGAATCATGCAAGTTCAACACAAGAAACGTGGAAGATCATGGAAAAGTTGTATGCTCAGACGTCCTCAGTTAAAGTAATGCAGATTAAATACCAGTTGCAGACAACCAAGAAAGACAACTTGTCTATATGTGATTTCATGTTAAAGATCAATTATCTTGGTGATTCTTTGAAGATCGCTGGTGAAGACATTAAAGATCAAGATCTAATTTCCTATGTCTTAAATGGACTTGGTCATGAGTATAATTCAGTTGTTGTTCTTATTTCACACAATGTTAAATCCATGTCCTATCAAGATGTGAACATTCTTTACTATTGCATGAACAACGATTGGAGTAACTCAATTTTGTTTCTCAAGTTCAGTTGTAGAATAATCTCTTAGCAAATGTGGCTATGAACTTTGATGGAAAATCAATGTGGTGGTCATTCTAAATGCAACACAGGCAGAGGCCATGGTGGTAGAGGAAAGTGGAACAATTAAAGTAATAAAATTCATTGCCAATTGTGTTAAAAAGCTGGTCATGGCACTCTTCAATGTTTTAAACGTTTTGATCTGAATTGGCATGGTAATAAGCAAGTTGCACGTCAACAAAACAATTTTAATGGTGCCAGAACATCATCAAATGTAAGAAGTTTGGGCCAAAATTTGGCAGTACTAGTTGCTCAAGCAAATGTAACTCAAAATTTAGCTTACGTAGCTTTACCTGATAAATGATTATGTTTGGTATGTTGATAGTGGAGCAACCAATCATGTAACCTTTGATCTCAACAATTTCACCATCCATTCAGATTATAAAGGCAAGGAAAAGCTCATTGTTGGAAATGGTAATCTTCTTCCTATTTCTCATTTTGGCTCCTCACTTCTTGTTTCTAGTAATCCTAACTCCAAAGTCATTAAATTGAATCATATTCTTAATGTTCCAAATATCACTAAAAATCTTCTAAACATTTCAAAAATAACTCAAGACAATCATCCAACTAACCATTGAATTCTTTGAAAATTATTGTGTTTTAAAGGACAAGAGTACAGGGAAAGTTCTACTCAAGGGGATTTTGAAGGATGGTTTCTATTCCCTTGAGCTTCAATTGTCATCTGGTGAAATTCAGTCTCCTCACACTGATGATGCTAGTTTACTGAAAAATATTTCTACTTCTTTACATTCAACTTGTCTTGTTTCTGATTTACAATCCTCTATTGTAAATATGAGTTCTACTTCAAATGTTTCATTCAAAGCCAAATCTAATATAAATGTTTGGAATGCAAAACTAGCACATCTGTCCGCTTTTATACTAAAACATGTATTGAATAAAGCCTATATTTCATTTGTTAATTCAAATGTTGAATTCTATGATTCCTGCAAGTTTGAAAAAGTCCATAAACTTCCATTCTCTTCCCATCCCATATCTGCTACATCTCCTTTTGAAATTGTCTATTCTAACATATGGGGCCCTGCACCATTTCCTTCAAATTCAGGTTGCAAGTACTACATCAGTTTCATTGATTCCTTCACAAGATTCACATGGTTATATCCCATTAAATTGAAATCTGATGCCCTATCTGTTTTTGTGTCATTCAAGAAATATGCTAAGCTTCAGTTTAATACTAAAATTAAATCTCTTCATACTGACATGTGAGGAGAATATAAAGCTTTCCTACCATTTTTAACTGAACATGGTATACTTATGAGATTTTTTTGCCCTTACACTCACCAGAAAATAGTATTGCTAAGAGAAAACATCGTCATGTTGTTGAAACTGGTTTGACTCTACTTGCTCATGCACATATGCCTCTCACTTTTTGGGAAGAAACCTTTTGTATTACTATTTTTCTGATCAACATGCTGCCCTCTCAAACTCTCAATATGCAGTCTCCATTTGCAAAACTTCACAAAAACATACTATCTACTTTTAAAGCCATTTGGGCGTAGTTGTTTTCCTTATCTCAAAGATTATACAACCAATAAATTCAGTTTTCATACATCCAAGCATGTGTTTATAAGCTACAACTCTTCACATAGAGGTTACTTATGTTTATCATCAAATGGTTAAATTTATGTTTCAAGGAATGTAGAATTCAATGAAAAGGAATTTCCATTTTGGTTACTATTTCCCTCGAAGTCAGCCCTTCAGTTCATAGAGAAATCAGGCATCCCTCTTTTAGTTTTGCATCAAATCTTACCGATGGTCAATGCATCTCAGAATAATACATTAGCATCTTTACTGCCTAGTTCATGTTTTTCTCCATTGCAGTCACATCTTCCTACTACTTAAAAACAACATGCCTCCAATTTTGTTGCATCACCTACTCACCAAATGCAAACACGGTCCAAGAATGGCATTTTCAAGCCTAAGGTATATTCAGTTGTGCATCCTTCTCCAATTTTAGCTGAACATTCAACAATTTCTCAAGCCCTTTCTGATCTTATTTGGTCAACGACAATGCAAGAGGAGATTAATGCATTGGTTCGAACAAACACATGGACTTTAGTTCCATATTCTCCTAACATGAATGTAGTGGGTTGTAAGTGGGTTTTTCGCACCAAATATAATTCTGATGGATCCATCTCAAAGCACAAAGCTAGATTTGTGGCTAAAGGTTTTAATCAAGCTCCTGGTATTGATTTCTTTGAAACTTATAGTCCAGTGGTTAAGTCATCTACCATTAGAGTAATTTTTCTATTGTTGTTTCTCAAAATTAGGATATTCAGCAAGTGGATATTAATAATGCATTTCTAAATGGTGATCTTGATGAGTTGGTTTATGTATCTCAGCCAGAAAGATTTATTGATTCTAGATTTCCTTTTCATGTCTACAAGCTGAATAAGGTTTTGTATGGCCTTAAACAAGCCCCTTGTGCGTGGTATACAAATCTGCACGATGCTCTTCAACAATGGGGCTTTGTATTTTGAAATCAGATGCATCTCTTTTTGTGAAGAGATCTTCTCACTCCTTTGTGTTGTTTCTTGTAACACCCCAACCCCCATGTTTCTTTGATTTGAGTGTTGGACCTAACCACCGTTCTATTTGACAGTGGACTTAACCAATATGCGGGTTGGGTCCGTGCTACTTTACA
>JAJIYU010012244.1:0-14685 GCA_030144865.1 Tinospora cordifolia | reverse complement strand
AACTTTCCTTATTTGGAACCTATTGGATTCATTTGGCAAATGAAGGTTCAAACCTTGGCCAATTGTTCTGATTTTTGGATATGTTGTGTTTCTTGCTAGTTTGTGTCATCTTCTCAAGTTTCGAGTCATTCCGAGTCGATAGGTACCCTTATTCTCAGTTCTTTCCTAAGCTGAATCCCACTGTAGGGCAAAACCCTAATTTTGGCCAATTGGGCTAATTTTTGGATGTGTGGTCCAACTTGTTAGTTCATGTCTCCTCACTTCGTTTCAGGTCATTTTAGTTTCATATGAGTCACTAAATGAGGGCTTAGAGTTCTCTGAATTTGGCCCTAAAATGAGGCTAGATTCGTTCTGTACTCAAATTTCTCTGTAAGGGTGACAATTCTTATTTCATTGAGTACAGAGCTTTCAGGGTATTACATTACAAGTAACACCCCAACCCCCAAGAGACAGGTTTAAGTTCAACCACAAGGCAGGTTGGGTCCTATGTTACATTTATAAGTACACAACTTGTATCTCAATTCCTTTATTCTAACACTTATTGAAATACTCATATATACAGTTCCATTGAGTTTAAAATTCAATAAGATAATACAAGTGAATAAAGAAAAACTTCAAACTCTTTATTAATAAAATAAAGAAATACATTATTGAATTCATGTAATCAAAAGAAAGAGTCCATAACTTTGAAATTTAAAAAAAAAATTCAGCAGAAGTCTTTGTTCAAAATTTGAGCAATATGCCCTTATATAGAAACTTAAAAACAGACTTTCTAATCCCTTAGCAAGCTTGATCATGCATTTCAAATTCCTGAAAAATAAAAGGAAGGGGTGAACACATAGCTCAGTAGATCATTTATCAAACTACTAATTTACTAATTCAAATCAAAAGTATATCCAATTTCAATCTCTTACAAGCATTAAACATTTCAAACAATATCTTGTTAGTGTTATATATTTGACCAAAAGGGTTTTTTAATCTCTTGATGTTCTTCATTAAAATACTCCTATTCTGGGATGGAAGGACAATTCATCTTATCACATTCCATTGGAAATAAGGATCACATGTTCACATTCCAAGTATTTTAAAACACATCCACACTTAGCAATGTTACTCATATACACTAAGTATATGCAAGGAACAACTATATTATCACTTAGACTACTATAATGGTATGTGATTTTTATCTTCACTTGCTCATATGTAATTTCAAATAAATATGAAACAAGATCATAATAATTAATACTAGAATTTAAATAATCAAGAGCACATGGAAAACATACATGACATGCTTGAAAATTCAAAAATAAGCCTAAGCATGTTATGCTATCATGTATGAATTAAAACATGAAAAAATGTTAAATTTAAAATAAAACTTGATCAAACATGCTTCAAACAGAAATATAAATATGCTAAAACTAAAAACAAACATGAACATACTAAGGAATTGAAGTAGTAAAGAAGGAGTTCTAGAAATCCTCTCCACCTTAATCCGAGTTTCTTCTGAATTCGATAGAGGTTCCCCTTATCTACCACTTTTAGAACTTCAAGAACTTTTAATCACCAACAAAAACTACTTCAACAAGTCTCTAAAGTACTAAAATAATAAATTCTCACACAAGAAATAAAAGAGAGTGAAAAGAGGTGCCAAGAAGAGGGTAAGAATAAACAAAGAGGGAAGTAACTACTCTTTGCTTTGGGATGAGAAGAAAGTGAGCAAGGGGGGTTTATATAGATGTTCATGAGAGCATAAGGGACGTCCTAGGGCAGCGTTGGGCAGCTCAAAAAAATTCGGGCAAGTTTCTATACATAAACGAGATGGTTTGCATAAACAGGGCAAGTGTGCTCATGGTTGGCAAGTGGGACCACTATGACTTTCTAATTCAAAAGATATGAGTACAATCTTGTTTTCTAACTACGTGTGAACACAAAAGAGGTTTATACTCTAATTCAAATGGGACATCCCCTATGTGCTTATGACAACTTTGCTTTTTGGTTTCCTTGCTTGCTCATCACACAAACACACAAGGAATACTTTCTCATTTTCTTATTTCTTGGACATCAAGCATGGGTGTAGAATATCAAGTTTGTGGGGACATCATATAATAGTCAAAGATGCTCATGTTGGTTCCAAGAGACTATCTAAATAGGGTTGCTCACATGTGTGCACGCACATGTACGTGGTTGGGTTGATTTTGGCTTAAGTGGGTGTGGGTGTACATAATCAAGTAGCGGTGTCCATGACTTCTATATGTGTGGGCATACTTGATCATTTACATGGCACATGGAATCATTCTTCATGGTTTCAAATAATGGACACGTCCCATGGAGCTTAGGGCCGGGTAGGGTGCACATGATCATGGTGTTCCACCCATGTGACTCGCACATGTTTGGGGTGGCATTGACTTCATGTGTTCACAAAAATCAAATAAAAATTAATATCTCCTTATTTACGTGGAATGATGATCTATATCATATAGTTTTGGAATCACATGAACCTAATGCACATTTTAAGGTATGGTTTGGCCCTAGGTCATTTTCCTCCAAAAACTTTCCTTATTTGACACCCACTGAATTCACTAGGCAAATGAAAATCCAAATGTTGACCAATTGTTCCAATTTTTGGATATTTCATTCATTTTGTTAGTTCATGTAATTCCGTTTGTTTTGGGTCATTTCGATCCCCCAAAGTACCCTAAATGACAATTATTTCTAATTTGAATCCCTTGAAGGGCCTTTGGCAAATGAAAATCCTAACCTTGACCAATTGTTCTAATTTTTTGTCATGTTTTCCTGTTAGTTGGTTCATGTCACCATACTTTATTTCAAGTTGTTTTGCATCCCTAAGGGTCACAAAATGAGAGTTTTGGAACTTGCTAAATTTAGCCCTAAAATGAACCCGATTTTACTTGGCACCCAAATTCTATTGAATTGATAATAAATTTCATTTGTTTGATTACAGAGAATTCAGGGTATTACAACCTACACTCTTTAGAAAAATTTTGTCCTCGAAATTTGTACATAACTAAGGATTTCTAGTGAATAGGTGTGGGTACTAGGTCTTGATATCGCTTTCAAGTTCTCAGGTAGCTTCTTCCACCTCGTGATGTTTCCAAAGTACCTTCACTATTGGAATAACCTTCGTTCGTAGACTCTGCACACTTTATGATCGAGGATTCTAACTGGTGTTTCCTTGTAAGTAGCATCATCTTGAATATTCACTTCTTCCCAGTGGATGATGTGAGAGGGGTCAGGTTCGTACTTTCTCAACATGGCTACATGGAATACATTATGAGCTGAAGTCATTTAGTTTGGTAGATCCAACTCATAAGCACATTCCCCAACTCTTCTAAGTATTTAAAAGGGTCCGACAAACCTTGGAGATAACTTTCCTTTGAATTTGAACCTCTTGATGCCCTTCGAAGGACTGATTCTCAAAAATTCCTTGTCTCCAACTTGGAACTCTATTGGTCTTCTCCTCTTGTCAACATAGCTCTTTTGATGATTTTGTGCTGCAATCAACCTCCTCTGTATTAACTTGACTTGGTTAATCATTTCTTCCACCAAATCATGTCTCGTTAACTTGATTTGCAAGGTCTTCCATAAAGAGCCTTGAATGGAGCCATCTTAATACTTGTCTAATAACTATTGTTATAGGCAAACTCGACCAAGTGTAAGTATTTGCTCCAATTCCCCTTGAAGTCTAAAACACAAGACCTCAACATATCCTCTAAGATTTAGATAACTCTCTCACACTGACCACTTGTCTAAGTGTGAAATGTTGTATTCATGGTAAGCTTAGTACCCATCTTCTTCTGTAGACTCTACCAGACTTGTGAAGTGAAGCGAGAGTCTCTATCAGACACAATAGTCTTGGGCACACCATGAAGTTTAACGATTTCTTTCACATAAATTTCTCCTAGCTTACTGACTTGGTCTGCGGATCTAATCGGCAAAAAGTAAGCCATTTGGTGAGACGATCCACAATCACCCAAACAATATCTTCTCCTTTTTGATTTCTGGGCAAACCATTGACAAAATCCATGGCATTGTTATCCCTCTTCCATTCAGGGATAAGGAGTGGTTGTAACATTCAAGAGGGTTTTCACTGTTCTGCTTTCACTTGTTGGCAGGTTAAGCACTTGGCAACATGTTTAACTTCATCCATCTTCATTCCTCTCCACCAGTAAGTCTTTTTGAGGTTTTGGTAAATCTTATCTCCACCTGGATGCATTGTATATTTGGTTTGATGAGCTTCATCTAGTATTGTCTGCTTACTCTATCTATTCTGAGGTACACAAATCCTCTCCCTGAGCCTCAGGATATTCTTAGCATCTAACTTAAAGTCAAAATGATTACCCTATTCAACTCCCTCTATCAAACCCACAAGCCACTTGTCTTGGCTCTGTTCCCCCCTGATCCGATGTATTATCCAGTTGGCAAGGTAGGCTTATTTTTCATTCAAGGTTACACCCAACCTAAAGTCTTTGGTTAGCTGGTATTTTCGTTTAAGGTTGAAAATTCTTTGGTAGCATTCCGCCTCCAACTTAGTAGACTTGACCACATGACAGGCCTTGAGATTGTTGCTTTAAGTGACTAACACTTTCTTTCTATTTTTAACATTTAAAATATAGCCACAAAAGCTCTTAAGGGAATTAATTTCATTAATTGGAAAAGTTCAGGTACAAAACCTTACTCAAGCCAAAATTCGTAAATGCTAACATATAGCAATTTTTTTTTAAATATAAAGGGCTAATCAAGTTCTCCTAATATTGTTATACTAGGGTTTTTAGGATAGGTCTTGATCTTCTTGAGCTTCAATGGCAAACACTTTGGCCTGATTCTACCCACGACCCTGATTCTGCCCTTGGGTTGGCATTCTGTTGTTGGTGTCTGCCCTGAGAACGATCATTCTGACCCCTTCATTGAGTTTCTCATGGCTGAGGAGCCTGAGCGGGTGTAGTTGGGCAGTTTCTTGTTACATGACCCTTTTGCTTGCACACATAGCACAGTCCTTGCTTCCTCGCTTGTTCTTTTAGTTCATCTTTATTTTGCCCTTGTTTCTAGGTTTATGGTGCCTTGCCACCACTCTTATTCTTTTTTTGGGCCTCTAGGTTCTCTATTTCATTATTAGGCCTCTTGTTCTTTCTTCTCAACCTTTGTTCTAAGTTGAGTTCATGCTCTGGGATACCTATATGTCTTTAAGCTTAGAGTCATAATCACTCTGTGAATCTCGATCTTAAGATCCTGAATAAACCTATTAGCCTTCATCCTCTCCTCCCAGATCAGTTCCTGAGATAACTTGGCTAGCTCAGTAAATTTCCTCTCATGTTCAGTCAAGGTGAGACCTCTTTGATTGAGTCTTACAAAGTCTTCCTGTAGCTTTCTTAAGGTAGCCTTTGGGAAGAACTTGTCATAGAAAATTTTCTTGAATTCTTCCCAGTTCATCTTCTCAACGTTTGTGTCGGGGTCCATCCTCATTATACGCCACCAACTTCTGGTTAGTCTCTTGAAATGATGTGTGGCCATTGCCACCCTTTTTGAACCCTTTAATATTCGTTTCATCAAACATTCGTACTATTATGACTCTAGATTCAGTTTCTAGGTTCTTAATCCATTTAGTGGCCTAAAAGTTTTTCTTCTAGGTTTTTTTCATGTTTGGGTACAAGATTTGGTTTCAAAGCAAATAAATAGTAAAGCATGCATATGATTCAATCGTACAATCAATCTAGCACAACAAGTTCCAAGCTTCCACCTAAGCTTTCAAGTTCCAGTGTCCCATACCACTCTACCCCTTCCACTTAGGCTTTCACCAGAGCAGAGCTGCACCCAAACAATTTTGAGAATTGCTCTATAACTAAGGTTCCCGAGCCCTCTATACTCCACCATCTCATACCAGCGAGCATGGGGAAACCTGTTCTGCCAAAGTTACCAATCCTGCACCACACATGGTCTATCATTCTCCGAGTCCAGGCTTCCTCCATAACTTTGAATTCCTATGCATCCAATACTACATAGAAATTGAAAGATATGGAAGCTTTCTGATCTCGTGTCCTGATCAAACAATTTTCTATTTTCACACAAGTTTTAGTCTCTAGCCTATGTCCTAAAGATTTATACTTTTGATCCACTGTGCAACCCATGGCTACACCACGTTTCCACCTAAGGTCTTTCCTTTGGACCTAGGGTTCAATATGGTTAACTTACAACCTCTGCCTAGTCAAGATACCACATTTGACATCTTTTTGCCCTAATTTTTTACCTTACAATTTTCTTCATATAGAAAGTAAGGGTGTTTTTCAACTCAAACCACTTGTATAAGCTGGTGGGACAACCTCCAGATCGGGCAGCGAGACATAAGTTTGCTTAGAAACTGCACTTTTAGGGCAGGATAACCCACCTCCCTTTCAATGTTTAGCTTTACTCAGGACAAGGCTTACCCACTATCAGCTCAACTTGTAGTCTTTGTATCCAAACAAAACATTTCAAAAACATATGTTTCCTTTTTAAAAACACTTTCTAAAACGTTCTTCAATTTCAAAATTAGAAAGTAGGGTATTCAAGACTATAAATTCAATTCAAAATGAACTCTAATTTGAGTTTCTAATTCTAGTTAAACACCCACTAATTGACTTTCTAATTCTAACCCTGGACATTTAAGATTCAATTCGATTCAAAGTGAAACCCTAATTTGGGTTTCTAATTCTAGTCAAATAGCCACTGATTGACTTTCTAATTCTAGCCCAAGGCACCTGAAGCCTAGGCTATGATACCACGGTCCTGTGATAAGTGTTGTGTGAAAACTGTGGTCCTGGGACAAGTGTTGTGTGAGAACCACGGTCCCATGACGAAAGCCCCAAACCCTTACGCAAAAGAAAAAATTAGAATGTGCAAACCCTAATTTGTGTGTGGCATGAAACATTAATTCATGCGCTGCATGCCAATCTATGTGTGCACAATAGGAATTGGAAAGTTTCCTCTTAGTCAAGTACCTAAACCTACCAAATCTTGACCCCCAAAACTCTATATAAAGGCCCCTAGTGCTCTTAGTTTCTTCACTATAGCAAGAATTGACAAGTCCTTCTTACTCTCAGTGCCTTTCTCATCACATCTCTTTCTCTCTCTCACTCTCTCTCTTTTCTTGCATTGTTCTAAATACCAGTCTGGGTTGAGGTAAGAGAGTGTTATAGAAATTTTGCTGGGAAATTCTGAAAGAAATTCAGTAGAGGCTTCAAAAGAGTAAAAATACTAATGTAGAAGTGACTTCTAAACTTTTGACTTATTATTTTGAATCAGATATGATGTGCATGGATGTTTATTTTTAGTCAAGAAATATGCCATGACAATGCATGCCATGATTATACATTCCATGATTAGAGATGCATGCTTACAATTTTATGATTAATGATTCATGATTCGTGTTGATATATGCCATGTTACCATGCTCTTATGTTTAATGTTATATAAGTTCAGTTTGTTCACATAGATGTTATTTTTATATACTAAATCAAAGATTTTAACCATGTACTGGTATAATGGCAGATTTTCATCATGAGTGTTCCAAATCAAGAATTTTGGATGTGAGCTAAGGGTTCGAAGTTGACCCCACACCAAAAGTGCTTTGTGTTAACTGGGGAGTATTTGATCTCACACGAAAATGGTTCAGTATTTGATCTCTCCCTAAGGTATGGAATGCTGGGGAGTATCTCCCTTTGGTCCTTAATGTTAATTATAACAAATTACTGTTTGAATCACATAACTTCTTTAAGTTTTTGTTATGCATGTTATATTTATTTGGAAATGATAAGTTAAATTTTTGGAATGATCTACTGGGTGTGTCAGCTCAACCTTCCTTTTAATCTTTTAGGAAATAGAGATTCAGAAGCTATTGGAATTTCTCTTAGATTATCTTTCTTATAATTTCTATTAAATTGTAGGGCATGTTGGCCTAAGTTATTTTTATTTAAAATTTGAAGTTATTTGAGATTTATTCCGCTGTAATAAACAAAAGGCATTGTGCCCTTAAAATATTGAATTTGTCAATGATATTGAATTATTCCGTATATCATGGTGATGATAGTATTATTCATGAAAAATGAAACAAGTTAATGATTAATTATTTTATTTAGAAGTTTCTAAATATTGATGGCTTGAGTTTCTAAATATTCAGAATGTCCCAAGGATATGAGAACTAAAAAAGAAAATGAATAATGTAGCACAGGTCTCACTTCCTAGGTGGTCTAGAAATGGAAAGAAAAAACAATCGGATGACGTGGGCCCGGGGCATGGGAGGCAGGGTGTTACAAAGGTGGTATAAGAACTCAATTATTAGATATACCGGGTAGGAATTAGAAAGAGTTGACTCAATCAGATAAGATCTTTACTTGAGTTAAATTTAGAATGCCCTACCCTCTATTTTGAAATTGAAAACTATTTTGGAAAGTCATTTTTCAAAAAAAGGAAAAGATATGTTTTCGAAGGTTTTGTTTGAAAACAAAGATAGTGAGTAAGCCTTGACCTGAGTAATTGTAACACCCCGATCCCCGTATTCTTTGCTATGAGTGTTTAAACTTAATCACTATTGAAACAGTGGACTTAATCACAAGGCAAGCTGGGTTCGGTATTACTTTACAAGTGATGTACACTTGACTTTCTATTCTTAATATCTCATGCCTTAATATAAAAACTAAACAAGGCCACATATTAAGAGATAAAAGAAAATTCTAAACTTTATTAATTCATAAAGAGAAAAGTACATAACTTTTAGTTAAAAATAATTACAGCGGAATTCATAACAAAACTTGGCAAACATGCTCTACATAGAAATTTTCAAATAAAATCAAAGAGATGCCCCAAGTCATTGCATATTCAATTTCTTGAAAAATGTTAAAGGAAGGATGAACACTAAGCTCAGTAGATCTTAAACAACCATTTTCATATTCAAATCACTAACACATTCATAATTTAAACACTTTAAAAAATTAGGCATTTCAAGCATCAAAATTGTGTAAAGTTGTAACTTAGACCAAAAAAGTTTTTTAACCCTTGATATTTTCAACTAAGTGACTCTGCATAGTGAAATATGACATTTCTTAGTATATTTCATTGGACTTTGGACTTAGAGACTCTAACCCACCAATCAATCACTTAGGTATTACAAACCTTATGAACTAATCATAAGAAGAGAACACCCATAGCAACCATGTGTCTACTGTGATGGTACGTGGTATGTATCACCTTCTTCTCATCTTAAATCCCATATTTATGAAATATAAATAAAATTTCAGAATATAAGAACAAGTTGGAAATAAATTTCAAAATTTAATAAATTGCAAAACAATTCACTCCTCATTCAATATCACGCACCAAACTTTAGAATAACTCCTAAACATGATACTAACATGAAATGAGCATCGTAAATGCATGATCTTGAATATTCATCAAAACTGAAACATACACAAATAGTGAAAAATAGAAGTGAAAACGTGCATCATGATTTTTAGAAAATCACAAAAAACATCACACAAGAATGAACATGTTAATGGCTCAAATATGAAAAGAGTGTTTAAGAAAGCAACTTCCCCCATAGATGAGATGTCTTCCCCAAATTCCAGTGGAGGTTCCCTTCATTTTAGTACTTTCGAATCATAGCAAAACAACTCTCTACTAATCACTAAACGATGGAACTAAAAGTCTTTCACCTTTGCACAAAAGAAAACGAAAAGAAGAAGAAGAAGAAAAGGTTTTAGAGCACTATTGTGAGGAATTTCTCTTGTTCTTGGAATAAGGGATTGTGTGCAACTTAGGGGGTATTTATAGTTTTTTCCAAGGCCAAGGGGGATGTCCTAGGGTATCTTGGGTAGCATGGGCAGCTTTTAACTTTAGAGCAAGTTTCCAAACACTAAAATATAGACATGGTAAGTGTGCACAAGGATCACTAAACTTGCCAATTTTCTTATGAGCCATGATTTGATTCTCTATTAAAATTTTTAATTAATATCAAATAATATTTTCAGACTTAGAATAATGCTAATATTAATTGGGACGTGATCTAGTGAACATAGCAAGTTTTTAGTCTAGTTTGGCAAGTACATGTGCGCAAGAATCTTTCCTTTGTCCATTTCCTTTGTTCGGGCATCACTCTTAGTGTATAATGGAATTCTTTCTTCTTTGGAGATCCAGCCAGGTGAGTATGCTATCAGTCTTGAGGGGACACCATAACATAGTCTAATATTCATATCTATACTTAAGGAAACTCTCCAAGTTTTATTAAACCCAAGGGTGCGTCCCATATGTGAGAATCACTCAATTTAGCCACCAAAATGGGAGAAGAAAGTTTCCACTGTTTGATTCTCTCTTGTGGGTGTGGGATGACTAGGGTTTTATGAGCATCAAATCAGATTTCAAACCTTTTTAATTAGGTTAATTCACATGTGTGCACACACACATGTGCATGTATGGACCGATTTTGCTTAGGTGAGGCATGGAGCACATGATCACTAGCTTGGTGCATAGAATCAATCTTCATAGATTTCCAAATCATAGGTGGAACGTCCCATATGGGTGGTGTACTGAATCACTTGTATGGTACATTGGATCATGATTTATGGAATCAAATAAGGGAAGACGTCCTATGGTGGTTGAGTAGGGTGGGGTGCACCCGATCATGGTGTTCCGCCCTTGTGACTTGTGCATGTTTTGGGTAGCCATGCCTTCATGGGTTTACAAGAATTTATAAAATTTAATATCTCCTTAACCACTAGGAATTTAGGTGTATAACCTATAGTTTTGGAACCGTATGATTAAGACACAAATTTTAAGTTATAGTTTGACCCAATGCATTTTTCTTTAGAAACCTTTCTTATTTAGAGCCTACTGAAGGTACTTTACCTGAATCTTGGCCAATTGTTCCAATTTTTTGATATGTTAGGTGTCTTGTAAGTTTTTGCCATCCCATCAAATTTTGAGTCATTTCAAATCCTTGAAGTACCCTAAATTCCATTTCTTTTCTAATTTAAACCCCTGAAGGTGTTTGACAAATTGACAGCCCTAATCTTGACCAATTGAGCTAATTTTGGATATGTTGTTCAATTGACCGATTCAAGTTACTTTGCTTCATTTTAGGTGATTTTGGATTCTTAAAGGTCACTAAATGAGAGTTTTAGAACCTACTGAATTTAGCCCTGAAACGAGCTCAGTTTCATTTTACATCCAAATTGAGACCTTCTTTCTCCTCAAGGATGGGGTGCCTTAACCAAGAGCTATTCTATCTTCATTGCCCCACCCACTCCATAAGATGCTCGACCCTAGGTTTCTAAACCATAAATAGCTACTTTCTTGGTTACACCGAACAAGCTTCCAATCCACTGAGATTTTTTACCAGTTCAGTTTCCCTTCGATCTATTGATTGCTATAAGTATCCATGATCCTGAGTGGGACCAAACAAAGAATTCAATAGGAGTAGTTTCGTTGCCAAGCCATACCAGAGTCTTCCATGGACTAGGAAAGTCGCAAGAGGCATAACGACAAGACTTCTGGAAGGGATTGTGAATCTCGTCCCTTTGTAGAAACGTTGGGGATGAAGAACACTAGGACTTACCAACCTGTGCTTTGCTGATGATGATAAGCCCAGAACTATAGGGAACAAACCCGAAACTCTCAGCACTCCATAGATTGTGCTTCCCCACCCCTTCTTGGGACCTTTAGGGCTGGACCTATTTACAAACTCGATCATTGACCGAAAGTCCAAGAAGCATGGGTTGAAAAAAAGGCGATAGCTGGCCAGGAAAAGTGAACAAGCTCCTGCTTAAGCTTACATGGAGGAAGTGTTTTATGCCCAATCATTCTGGATAACGCTTGCATCCTCTGTCTTACCGTGGGTGCTGGCATAGAGTTAGTCGATGCTTATTCCCTAGATACTGTCATTGCTTCTTCTCCTAGAAAAAAAGTTCACGACCCGTAGGCCTTTTACCTCCACGCGATATAGCTCTGTTAGGCTTTTGTCCATTGTGAACACTACAAGAAATAACACCTACAACAACATGCAATATTCGTTGTTATACCCATATGACAACGTTCATGGTGATGTTGTCGATCAGGTGTTGTTAAATGGCTGACTATTTTTAACAACAACCACAAGCCTGTTGTTGTAAAACATTTTGTATCAGTCTAAGAGTGAGGTTACAACAACGTTCGCACATTGTTAAATGATTCAATCTTTTAACACATATTTGAGAACGATCACTATGCCTGTTGTTGTAGAAATGTTATAACAACAGGCGCATGTTGTGGAAACCCTAACTTTTAACAACGATCACGAGCCTGTTGTTATAATTTGTTGTGTATCGGTCTAAAAACTAAAGTTAAAACAACGTTCACACGTTGTTAAATGCTTCAATCTTTTAACACATATTCGACAAAGGTCATCGTACCTCCTATTGTAGACGTGTTATAACAACAGGCGAACGTTGTGAAAACCTTAACCTTTTAACCTTTCAACAACGGTCAATTGTTGTTGTTGTATGTCCATTACTTAACAACATGAATGTTCCATTTGTCAAAGCTCCAATATTTCAATAACAATCATCTGCACATTGTTATATCATGTATCTTACAATGAAAATTGAGCGTTGTCATATGTGTCAAATTTCTTTTTATCGTAAAAATATTTTACTATAATATATATTGCATATATTTACCTGTATCTATAAATTCATAATATAAAATAAACATTATTAAACATTTATCCTATCATTTCAAATATCTCATTTAGTATCACTTAAGAATAATAAATTTCACGTTGCCAAACATATATACAATCTATAAAAAAAATGTAATTATTATTTATAATAATCATATGTACTTTTTTGGCCAAGCAATTGTACTTCCAACAACATCGCTCAAGTAATGAATTTCTAATGTTGGTCTATATAAATCAACATCTTCATTTACTACCTTTACAACCCAAACTCTCCAACAATCAAAGCCTAGTGGGAGGCCATGATTTTTAGCTTCAAGATTTGTAGAAGAAAATTTTCCTACTACTACAACTTCTTCGTCACTTTCATCTTCAAGATGCCAATTCAATAATTCTTATCTAGCATTCTCATGAGGCAGTTTTTCTTGGGTAGGCTTGCTAACCTATTGTGACTACATGATACATAATGTAATACCTCACAGTTTTGTCAACAAAAAATTATTAATGAAATAAAATTCATTGAGAAAAAAAATTATAAAAAATATTGGAGGCAAATGAAACCTTAGTATCAAGATGATCTAACTAATGATATAAGGTTATTGGAATTATCAAATATCAATTAATTAATTTATAATTATGCAATTATGGAATTAATTATCCAATAAGTAGAGTGAATTATATAATTATTCGGACCTTCTGAAAATAAAAATATGAGATAAATACATAGAAATGAAGAAATGAAAAATAACATAAAGAAACATAAATTATTAAGTGTTGGCAATTTAAAAAAAATAGAAAATAAATTCAATATTAAAGAAATAGAAATGGAAAAAACATTAACAAGCCAATAAAATAGAAGGACATGTGCAAAAATCATGTTTACATCAATTAGAAAGTGTGTAATTGACAATTTTTGGATAATAGCAACTTTAAAAAGCAACTTTGGTAATTAGAAACTGCATCCAACGGTCCAAACTCGATCTGTCCGATCCAACGAATAAAATCGAAGCCCAAAATAGTGCTCAAGAGCACCGGATCAGCATAATCCAACGGCCCAGAATCAATCCATCTGATCTAATAGTCCAATTTCTTTTCATTGATCCGAATGTACAACAATCGAGGAAAATGTAACGGCTCACAACAAAGGCTCTGTTTCGTGATTTCGAACTAAGATTCGCGTACGAAACTCGAGGTTGATCCGATGGCCCAGGTGAGTTTTTGCGTGCTTTACTCGAAGATAATCTTCCCGATCCAACGACCCACAATTAATTCGCTCGATCTGACGGCCCAGACGAGTTTCGTCAATCGTGAATGAGATCCGCGTGCTGCGCCCGAGGATGATCTGAGCGTCCAGATCAAAGCCACGTTACAGTGATCATGAATGTGGTTGCGCTCGAGGACAATCTGACGAGATGTTATCGATTGATCGAGAACCGTTGCTGCACTTGAGGTTGATCCGAGCACCCAGATTCAAAACTGCACGAACAAAGATCTGGCCACTACAATCGAGGAAAATCCAACATTCCAGATTAAATGCTTTGAAAATAAATGAGAAATTAACCGAAAATCCATGAAAATGGTTTCTAAAATCCAAAAATAGGTTTCTAAATTCCAAAAAATTTATCCAAATACACTTGTTATTCTCTTATACTTGGGAGGCACGAAATTTTGAAGAATTGGCAAGTTTTCTACAAGGAGAACACCATAAACTTGCCATTCTATGCCATTTTAAAGTCTATATAAACCCCCCATGCTCACCATTCTTCTCGTCCCAAGAACCAAGAGTTGAGATTAAGCCCTCTTCTTGGCATCCCTTCTCACCATTATTTTCCTTCTTGAGTGTGAGAAGTTCTTGGTTTGGGGATTCATCTTGGGTAATTTTCTTGGTGCTTGTACATTGGGAACTCTTGCTCAAACTTTGGGGAGAAAGCATCATAAGGTGGAAGTGATTTCTCTAACACCCCTTTTTCTTATTCAAATTTCTAGCA
>JAJIYU010012243.1:0-14708 GCA_030144865.1 Tinospora cordifolia | reverse complement strand
AAACAAGTGTGTGTTTTCACGTTATAAGTCTCTAGCTTATGTCCTAAAAGCTTTTATTGAGATCCACTGTCTTCAAGACATCACCCGGTCTTCCCTAAACCTAGGGTTACAAGACTTCGATAGTTGAATCGAGTCATCACTGTTGAGTCAACAATCCGACTCACTCTCACTTCTATGTGACGTCCTTGGTCTCAAATTCCCCTGGATTCTATCCAAAGTAGCGCAACACTCGCAGAGAGTAAAACTCAGCCTACAGGGCTACTATCCAAAGGAAAGCGCATCACTCGTAGGGAGTACAGCCTCCACCTATAGGGCTACTATTCAATGGAAAGCGCATCACTCGCAGGGCGTAGAACTCCGTCTACAGGGCTACTACCCGTACTCAAATCCGTCTGCGAAAGGTCACTTGAGCACCTGACATCACCTAAATCTTTTCTAGACTTCTAGCCACATAGTTACTAGTGAATTTCTTTTATTAACTCTCTCTTTTCAAAAATAATTCAAATCGAAATCATTTCCAGTGAAAATCAAATCCGGTGAAATTTTCTTTTCGTTTCAATAACATTATCATAAAAATAGTTCCATCTGGCAATACTTGGCCAGGAAAAATCCAGTCATACCTAGTGTTGTCGAACACTGAGCTCTGATACCAAAAACTCTATCACACCCTGACCCCCGAACTGGACGTCGTGTCTGTCAATCTGTGGCCCCGTCGTCAGGCGTCGCGTGGCTCCAAGCTCGGCGCGTGGTCTGTCGAGGCCCCGGGCGTGCGATAGATGTCGTCAGTCTATCTTTCTATCTTTATACACGAGGTTTAAATCATTTCTTTGATTTCAAATATTCATTTTTATCATGCTTCACTAAGCAGTTAGTATCAAATCAAATTCACCGGATGTTCAAAATCATATTTATACTGAAAATCAAGATAATAGTAGCAGAAGCACTTTTCGGATCAAATCCTTAAAAATCATTAAACACCGTATACCATACCATAATTAGAAATCAACAGTTTATCAATTAAGATAGAACAGTGTTCAAAATGATGAAAACAGTCATGTATATACATATACAAGAATATGTCACATGGCCCTCTGGCCCAAGCTCAAAATATACATTGCAAAAACTGTACAAAAACAGAGAGACAGTTAAACCAAAAATATCACTCTCTCTCTATCTACATCCTCCAGCCTCCGGTCTGCATCCTTACCGAGTGCTGGGCTCATGAGTACCTGTAAAATAAAAATGGGGTGAGCTCGAAAGCCTAGTGGATCTCTCCTACACATCAATAACATTATACAAACGAGCATACGAAACATGTAAACAGTTTCAATCATTAGGGCATTTCAAACACTTAGTCAGTTTATCGGTTGCACTCTAATATCAGGAATTTACCATCTGACATCAGGAATTAACCGAAAGAGTGAACCACTCTTGGTATCCCAGTTGTGGTCCTGAACACAATCAGGCACGACATCTTTATAACACAGAAGTCTACCTCTGAGACCAGGACCCAAGAAGATACTGAAACCAAGGGAAAAATCTTCATGACTTTCCAAATTCGAGGGTTTCATACGGCAGCTCACAGTTTGGCCTAGTTGGGGATACCCACGATGACGTCCTGGGACATCCGGAGAACCTCAACGCGATGTACCACCAGTAATTGCCCGTCACTGCCCTGGTACGTGGAGTTCTTAATAAACCCTTTAATGTTCTTTAGTTTTACAATCATAGTTTTCATTCCACACAACATACAGACATGCTTATTCAAAATGCTAACCTAAGTAAATAAAGCAAACAAACATCAAGCTAATCATAGTATCCTGGTAATAGAAAGCAAGTAACTGGACATTAGGATATCATGTTAATCAATCCACCCAATGCATACATCCCTAGCATGATACTAAGTACTGGAATTTAAACATAGATCACATTCCGCATCCTATGTCCGCATAATACTAAAGAGTGAGGAAGAGATAATGAACTCCACCTGTACACGCCAAAGTACCGCTGGGTCGTCCCTCCTTGCACCGTAGTCCAATGTCGTCAATCTGCATCATTAGATGGTAATGATACATTACTTTGGGCCTTTACTACACATCTAACCCAACCCTAAAGGTCCGTTATCAATTAGTGCTTTAGAGTGTACCCAAAACACTCAAAAACAATGTTCAAGTCCATTGACTGCACGCAGTACGGTGTGGATCACAGTCTACACACCATTTCTCACTAAATAATGGGCTTTCACATGTGTACACCATACTTGTGAGTTCCATTCCATTTTAACACTTAAATCTAGTGTTTTGGACATCTAATAATCATTTAAACACATCAACTAACTAAAGAATGGCTGTTTACATCATTTACTCATCGAAACCCCTTGATTCAAGCCTAAAAACGGGATTCACTTTCAATAAAATCAATTCCTTCATTTCTAACACCAAACAATCATCCTAAATCCATCATATTAGTGTCCAAACACACATATAAGAGAATAAACAATAGTTTATCCCTTTTTACTTGGTTTCCAAACAGTAAACCCACAACAGCAAGTTCAAAAACGGATCTTAATCACTTTGATTCACAAACTATTAACAAATACTCTTAGATGAGCTCAACACTTAAAGAAAACCCAAAGAAAATCATAAAACTTACCTTGAATCGCTCTCCCATCGCTCCTCTCCGAATCCCAAGCAATTTCAGTGCAAATGAGAAATTCTGCGCTTGAAAAGTAAAGATAACTCGCACACGGACCGTGGTCGTCGTCAGACGGACCTCGGTCATTGGACAGATTTCTCTTCATGGACCTCGGTCTTTACTTTATGGACCTCGGTCATCCCTTTATGGGCCGCGGTCACCAATGTGACCTAGTTCTCGTTTCTGCAATTTTTCCACTGTTGACCGTGGTCGGCCTTTAATAACCGCGGTCCATAGTGTTCTGCACATTTTTTGGATTTTTCACATTCACGGACCGCGGTCGGCAGCAAGATGCTTATTTTTTAACACTTTTTCGCGCACGTTTCTAGCTATCCGAATGTTCTAATAAATTTTATCTTGATTAAATATCATATAATGATAATTAAAAACAAGTTTCCACTCATTTTTACATTTATTTTGAATTTTTAAAAATTCATGTTGACGTGGACACATTATAAGACCTAGGGTGATCACAGAAACTTTCTAATTTTGCCCAACAACTAATGCCTAGGCTCTGATACCACCTCTGTAACACACCGGGTCTCATTATGTGTCTATATTGTCCCCACTTAGCCACCGACACACTGTGGGGGTTTTGTTCTTGGAGAGACTCGAACTTGAGCCACCCCCAAAAGGCCTTGGCACTAGTGAATACCCGCGTATGCATTCATAGCCCAGTCTCAACTCTGAGGTCTAGTCGATGTGGGATTGTTACAACCCATCTCCCTTGGAGGCCATCTCGTCCTCGAGATGCACACCTGTTACACTTAGAGGCGGCTCTGATACCACCTTTGTAACACCCCAACCCCCTAGAGATGGATTTAAGCTCAACCACAAGGCGAGTTGGGTCTTATGTTACATTTACAAATACACAACTTGCATCTCAATTCCTTTATTCAAACACTTATTGAAAACATTCATGGATACATCACAATGTATTAAATTTCAATTCAATAAGGCTATACAATTAGACAAAGGAATACTTCAAACTCTTCATTTATTAAAATAAAATAAAGAAAGATATATTTTTAAATCAAAACTTGAGTACATAACTTTCAAAACTTAAAAAAAATTCAGCAGAAGTCTTAAATTCAAAATTTGGGCAACATGTCCTTAAAATAAAACCTTCAAAACTTAGAAATAATCTAATATCCATAGCCTTCATGATTCAAGTCAATTTTCTGAAAAATAAAAGGAAGGAGTGAGCACATAGCCTAGTAGATCATTCATTAAACAACTAAGTTACTATTTCAAATCAATAACACATACAAATTCAAACACTTTCATAAATTAAGTGATTCAAGCAACTTTTTGGTTGTAGTTGACATTAAAACTGAAAAGGGTTCTACTCCCTTAATGTTCTTAATTTAGATACCCTCTTTAGGGTGGAAAAACATTTCTTTGTCACTTTCCATTGGATGCCACATACCAAGTATCCCTTAGTTGCGCCCCGCAACCACACACTCCAAGCATGTGTTAAGAACACCCATAGCACCCATACGGGTCACTATGATAATACGTGGTTCTTGTCTTCAATTTCTTAAATTAAAGAATCACATAATCATAAAATAAATTCAAAATGTAAATATAAGAATTTTCAACAACCAAGAAAGCATGAAAACATTACATCGCATTCTTGAAACATTGAATTAAATCATAAACGTTGATTCTTAGCATGGCATGCTCTCATGAGTGATTAAAACATAAAAACATGCTAACTAAAATTAAAATATGATTAAACATGCTGAAACTAAAATAAGACATGATAAAAATTATAATTTAAACAAGCATGAACATGTTAGAAATTTAAAATAGCAAAGTAGAGGTTTAAGAAATCCCCTCCACCTTAATCTAAGTTTTTGTTGAATCTGGCAGAGGTTCTTTTCATCTACCACTTTTAGAACTTCTAATCACCAACAAAAATACTTCAACAACTCTCTAAAACACTAAAATAAGAACTACTCACACAAGAAAGAAAAGAGAATGAGAAGGGGTGCCAAGAAGAAGGCAAGAACATGCAAAGTGGGAAGAGTTAACTTTTTGCTTTGGAATGAGATGAATGTGAGCAAGAGGGGATATTTATAGGTGTTCAGGAGCACATGGGGGGCATCTAGGGCAGATAGGGTAGCTCACCACATCTTGGCATGTTTCCAAACTCATAAGGGGTGAGAAAGGCAAGCGTGTTCATGGTTAGCAAGTGGGACCACTATGGTTTCTAATCCAAGTGTGAGCAAAATCTTTGAACCTTATTTGTTTCTTTTATGTGTGTGAACCCAATTAAAGGTTTAGAATACCTTCCAATCTCTCTTGAATGTCCCTTGTTAGCAGGGAAACATTCTAATGTGTCATGAATCATAAAATCAAATAAGTTTCTAATATAGGCACACACAAAAAAGCTTTGGAATGTTTCTTATTTCCTTTGGATTCTCTCCCTTTGTGGCTCCACATGTGAGCATGAGGTAAGTTTCTATTTTCTAATTTTTTTTCTAGGTGAAGGAATCTTTCTATATCTCTTTAAATCAACCATTCTCATGAAACTTCTATCTTGGGTTTGTCACATGTATGCCCACACACACACTTATGAAACATTTTATATGTAACATTAGTACACATGATCATTTATCTTGGCACATGAATCATTCTTCATGGTTTCTATAGTTGTGGGTATACATGATCATTTACATGGCACATTGGATCGTTCTTTATGGTTTCAAATAATGGACACGCTCTATCGTTTTTTATAAAATAAAGAAACACATTATTGAATTCATGTAATCAAAAGAAAGAGTACATAACACTAAAAATTAAAATAGAATTTCAGAGCAAGTCTTTATTAAAAATTTGGACAGCACACCCTTATATAGAAACTTTCTAAAAATAGCATTTATAATTCCTTCGTAAGCTTGATCATGCATTTCAAATTTTTGAAAAATAAAAGGAAGCGGTAAACACATAGCCAGTGGATCATTCATTAAACAACTAAGTTACTATTTTAAATCAATAGCACATCAAATTCAAACACTTTCATGCATTAAGTGATTCGTACAACTTTTTGGTTTGGTTGACTTTAAGACTAAAAGGGGTTCTACTCCCTTGATGTTCTTAATTTAGGTACCCCTCTTTAGAGTGGAAAGACATTTCTTTGTCACTTTCCATTGGATGCCACGTACCAAGCATTCCTTTGTTGCGCCCCGCAACCACACACTCCAAGCATGTGTTAAGAATACCCATAACACCCATACGGGTTTCTATGATAGTATGTGGCTCTTATCTGTAATTTCTTATATTTAAGAGTCATATAATCTTAAAAAATATTCTAAATGTAAATTTTAGAATTTTAAACAACCATGAAAACATGAAAACATCACATAGCATGCTTGAAACATTGAATTAAATACTAAACATGGATTCTAAGCATGGCATGTTCTCATGAGTAATTCAAACATAAACACATGCTAAACTAAAATTAAAATATGATTAAAAATGCTAAAACTAAAATAAAACATGTTGAAAATTAGAATTCAAACATCCATGGACATGCTAGAAATTTGAAAGAGCAAAGTAGAAGTTCAAGAAATCTCCTCCACCTTAATTCGAGTTTTTTATTAAATTCGGCAGAGGTTCCCCCTATCTACCACTTGAAAAACTTCAAGAACTTGAAATCACCAACAAATCTACTTCAACAACTCTTTAAAATACTGAAATAAGAACTTTTCACATGAAACGAAAATGAGAAGAGGTGCCAAGAAGAGGGCAAGAATAAGCAAAGAGGGAAGTATCAACTCTTTACTTTGGGATGAGATGAATGTGTACAAGAGGGGGTATTTATAGGTGTTCATGAGCACAAGGGAGACGGTTTAGGCAACTTGGGAATCTCACAAAGTTTGGCAAGTTTCCACTCTAAAGGGGGACTGTTAGGCTTGAATAGGTAAGTCTGCATTAAGGTTTTCTATTCTTGATGTGGGCCCACATTTGACTCTCTTGTGCCGTCTTAATTGTGTGTGAATACAAATCAGATCTCAAGCATTTGCCTAATCACTTGGGACGTGATCTAGTGAACATACAAGTTTCTAATCTAGTTTAGCAAGAATCTTTCCTATCTTCTCAAGCTTTGGGTGTCACACATTAGCTAATTGGAATTGGACGTCATGTGAACAAGGGAGCATGGAATCAAACTTAGAGGACACCGTATCATGGTTAAATATGCAAATCTAAGCTTAAGTGAACTCACCAAATAATTCAAACTCCAAGTATGGTGTACCCTTTAGTGTACACCCATCAGTTGGTGCCAAAAGGGGAGAAAAGGAAGTTTCCATTTTGGTTTTCTTGTCTTATGTGCATGGGATTGCTAGGGTTTTTGGGTGCATGTTTTAGATTTCAAACCCTTCTAATTTGGTTGGTTCTCATGAGTGCACACACACACCTTTGGACTGAATTTGCATGAATAGGGCATGGTGCACATGATCACTTGTCTTGGTGTATGGAATCACCCTTTTTGGACTTTCCAATTCCTATGGGATGTTTCATTCCTCGGGTAGGTGTGGGTATACATGATCAGTTGCATGACATATGGGATCATTTTTCTTGAATTCAAATAGTGAAAATGTCCCATTGAGATTAAGTGGTGTGAGAGCGCGCATGATCATGGTGTTCCACCCATGTGACTTGCACATGTTAGGGGTGGCCATGACTTCATGGGTTAACAAAAATTAAATAAAAATTAATATCTCCTTATTTACAAGGAATTATGATTTACAACCGATGGTTTTGGAATCACATGAACCTAATGCACATTTAAGGTATGGTTTGACCCAAGGTGATTTTCCTTCAAAAACTTTTCTTGTTTAAGATCCGCTAATGTCACTAGGCAAATGAAATTCCAAATCTTGGCCAATTGTTCTGATTTTCAGATATGTCATTCATTTTGTTAGTTTATGTCATTTTGTTTCATTTTGGGTCATTTCAATCCCCTGAAGTACCCCAAATGCCAATTATTTCCTAATTTGAACCCCCTGAAGGGTGTTTGGCTAATGAAAACCCTAACATCGACCAATTATTCTAATTTTCGAATATGTTGTCCAATTAGTTGGTTCATGTCACCTTACTTCATTTCAAGTTGTTTTAGCTCCCTAAAGGTCACTAAATGAGAGTTTTGGAACCAGCTATTATTTAGCCATGAAATGAACTCGATTTCATTTGACACCCAAATTCTACTAAATTTATGATATATTTCATTTGATTGAGTATAGAGAATTTAGGGTATTTTTACCTACCCTCCTTAGAAAAATTTTGTCCTTGAAATTTGTACATAACTAAGGATTTCTAATGAACATGTGTGGATACTTTTTCTTCATCTCGCTTTCTAGTTCCTAGGTAGCTTTTTCCACCTCGTGGTGTTTCCACAGTACCTTCGCTAGCAGGATATCCTTAGTTTGTAGACTCTGCACCTTATGGTCAAGGATTCTGACTAGTTTTTTTTGGTAAGTAGCATCGTCTTGAATATTTACTTCCTCCCAGTGGATGATATGAGAGACATCAGGTTCGTACTTTCTCAACATGGATACATGGAATACGTTATGAGCAGAAGTCATTTGGTTTGGTATGTCCAAGTCATAAGGACATTCCCCTATTCTTCTAAGTATTTCAAAGGGTCTGACAAACCTCGGAGATAACTTCTCTTTTAATCTGAACCTCTTGATGCCCTTTTGAGGACTAATTCTCAAAAATATCTTGTCCCCAACTCGGAACTCAAGTGGTCTTCTCCTTTTGTTAGCATAGCTCTTCTGAAAACTTTGTGCTGTAGTCAGCCTCATCTATATTAACTTGAGTTGGTCGTTCATTTTTTTCACCAAATCTAGTCTAGTTAATATATGGTCATCGAGTTTAGCCCAATAGGTATGTGGTCTGTAGGGTCTTCCATAAAGAGCCTCGAATAGAGCCATCTTAATACTCGCCTAATAACTATTGTCATAGGCAAACTTGACCAAGTGTAAGTACTTGCTCCAATTTCCCTTGAAGTTTAAAACACAAGACCTCAACATATCCTCTAAGATCTGGATAACTCTTTTAGAATGACCATCCATCTAAGGGTGAAATGTTGTACTCATGGTGAGCTTAGTACCCATCACTTTCTGTAGACTCTGCCAGAACTGTGAAGTGAAGCGAGAGTCTCTGTCAGACATAATAGTCTTTGGCACATCATGAAGCCTGACAATTTCTTTCACATTAATTTCTCCTAACTTACTGACTTGGTTTGTGGGTCTAATCGGCAAGAAGTGTGCAATTTTGGTGAGACGATCCACAATCACCCAAACAATATCTTTTCATTTTTTATTCCTTGGCAAAGCACTAACGAAATCAATGGCAATGTTATCCCACTTCCATTCAGTTATAGGGAGTGGTTGTAACATTCTAGAGGATTTTCGATGTTCTACTTTCACTTGTTGACAAGTTAAGCACTTGGCAACATGATTAGCCATATCTCTCTTCGTTCCTCTCCACTAGTAAGTCTTTCTGAGGTTCTAGTACATGTTATCTCTACCTAGATATTGTATACTTGGTATGATGAACCTCATCCAGTATGGTCTGCTTACTCTGTCCATTCTGACGTACACAGATTCTCTCCCCGAGCCTTAGGATATTCTTAGCATCTAACTTAAAGTCAAAATGCTTACCTTGTTCAACTCCTTCTATCAGACCCACAAGCCACTTGTCTTGCCTTTCTTCCTCCTTGATCTAATGTAGTAGATATATCGAAAAATTAGCAGAATTGGCCAAGATATAGATTTTCATTTGCCTAGTGACCACAGATGGTTTTAAATAAGGAAAGTTATTGAGGGAAAATCACCTTGGGCCAAACCATACCTTTAAATGTGCATTACGTTTATGTGATTCCAAAACTATAGGTTATAAATCATAATTCCTTGTAAATAAGGAGATATTAATTTTTATTTGATTTTTGTGAACCCATGAAGTCATGGCCACCCTAAGCATGTGCAAGTTATATGGGTGGAACACCGTGATCATGTGTACCCTCACCCTACCCTAAGCTTCATGGGAGGTTTACTGTATTTCAGTTCATGTAGAATGACCCCATGTGCCATGAAAATTATCAGGTATGCCACCTTAGTATAAAGAAACCATGAATGAGTGATTCCATGTGCACCATGATGTGATCATATACACCATGCTCTACACACGAAAATCATCCCAAATAATCCAAATTAGAAGTTTCTAATTTAAGAATAGAAGTTGCTGAAAAATGTTTCTAAATACCCACGGAACAAGATTAGAAGTTTCTAATCCAAGAATAAAAGTTGCTGAAAAATGTTTCTTAACACCTTAAGAACAAGATTAGAAGTTTTTAATTCAAAATAGAAGATTGCCAAATCTTGTTGATTTGGTGTGCATAAGAAAATGAATCCATTACCAAAACATATTGGAAAGTTGCCTTGCTCACAATATCACACCTCAATTAACTTTCAATCAAAGAATAGTAAGTATTCTAAATCCTTTTTGTGTTCACACATAAATAGGAAATCAAATAAAGCTTATATCTTGTGTTCACACTAGGAATTGGAAACCAAATCAACCCACATTCTAAATTGTGTGCACACTCAATCTATGTATTCCAAAACGTCCCCATAGAGGAATGGAAAGGTTTCGTCGTGAAAACAAAGAGTTGACACCTCCCGCTTTCCCTCTTTTTAGGACCTCTTCTCACTTTCTTTTCTTTCTTATGTAAGAAGTTCTTATTTCAGAATTTTAGAGAGTTGTTGAAGTAGTTTTGTTTCTTATTAGAAGTTTTTGAAGTTTTGAAAGTGGTAGATAAGGGAAGCCTCTGCCGGATTTAACAAGAAACTCGAATTAAGGTAGAGGAGATTTCTTAAACTTCTACTTTGCTATTTTAAATTTGTAGCACATTCACACTTTTTTAAATTCTAATTTTTAGTATGTCTTATTTTAGTCTCAATATGTTTAATCATATTTTAATTTTAGTTTAGTATGTTTTTATGTTTTAATCACTCATGAGAGCATGTCATGCTTAGAATCCATGTTTAAGATTTAATTCAATGTTTCAAGCATGCCATATAATGTTTTTATGCTTTCTTGGTTGTTTAAAATTCTAAAATTTATATTTTGAATTTTGTTTATGATTATGTGATCTTAAACATAAGAAAGTGAAGATAAGAACCATGTACCATCATAGTAGTCTAAGTGATGCTATGGGTGTTCTTTTGCATATACTTAGTGTATATGAGTAACATCACTAAATGTGGATGTGTTTTAAAATACTTGGAATGTGGACATGTGATCCTTATTTCCAATGGAATGTGACAAGATGAATTGACATTCTATACCAGAATAGGAGTATTTTAATGAAGAACATCAATGATTTAAAATCCCTTTTGGTCATATATACAAGCCTAACAAGTTATTGTTTGAAACACTTAATGCTTGTAAGTGATTAAATTTGGATGTGCTATGTATTTGAAATAGTAACTTAGTTGTTTAATGAATGATCCACTGGGCTATGTGTTCACCCCTTCCTTCTATTTTTTAGGAAATTGAATTTCATGAAGATTGAATTTTTTTGAGAGTCTCTTTTTAGAAAGTTTATATTGTAAGGGAATAGTGCCTCAGCTGAATTTTACTTTTAAATTTTAGAGTTATGTACTCAATCTTTTGATTTAATTTCAAGAATTTAGTCTTTTTATTTTATTTGAATGAATAAAGATTTGAAGTTTTCCTTTATTCACTTGCATTATCTTGTTGAATATTAAACTCAATGGAAGTGTATTTATGAGTATTTTAATAAGTGCTTGAATAAAGGAATTTAGATGCAAGTTGTGTACTTGTGGTTGAGCTTAAACTTGTTTCTAAGGGGTTGGGGTGTTTCAAAACTGGTCAAGATACTGTCTAAACACTCGGCTCATCAAGTCCATGAATGCCACAGGGGCATTGGTCAAACCAAAGGGCATCACGATAAACTCAAAGTGTCCATATCTTGTTCTGAAGGTAGTCTTGGATATATCAGACTCCTTGATTCTTAACTAGTGATATGCCAACCTAAGATCAATCTTTGAGAAATAGGTGGTTCTTCTCAATTGATCAAATAGGTCATCAATCCTTGACAAAAGATATTTATTCTTCACTATAGCTTGGTTCAACTTTCGATAATCGACACAAAGTCAGGTAGAACATCTTTCTTCTTTATGAATAGTACCAGAACTCCCCAAGATGACTCACTCCGCCTGATAAAGCCTTTTTCTTGGAGCTCATTGAGTTGAGACTTTGACTCAATCAGTTCTACTGGTGCCATTTTGTAAGGAGGTATGGCGATAAGTTTGGTTCTACGGTGAAGTTCAATTTTGAACTCTAACTCTCTAGCAGGTGGTAGTTCGGGTACGTCATCTGGGAACACATCCTCGTACTCACTAACCACTATTAGGACTTGGATTCTCCTTAGTTCAAGAGGTTCTTCCTCAGAGAGTTCCTTGAACTCATTTTTTTGCCATAGGTAGTTCAACATGGCTATGGTTGGACTTCTTGGTAATCTTCGCATATCCCCATTGATTCTATAGGTTTCCCCAACGGTAGGTATATGGTTACCCGTCTTTTAGGACAATCCATATGAGCTTGATATTGGTCTAACCAATCCATTCCTAAAATTATATTATAGTCGTAGAAAGGTAAGGTACAGGAATCAACTTTTAAGAGTTTATCCCTATTTGAAGTCATAGTGGTCCCTATTAGTGTGGACATATTCAAAGTTACAGCTAATGTTTTCGTTACAAGTTGTAACTTATCAGCTAGTACATCAGAAATAAAAGATTTAGAGGCACCCGAGTCAAACAACAATTTCACAGCAACATTGAACAACAAAAATATACCTTCCACTGTAGGGATCTGTTCTTCCTAAGCCTCAACAAGGAACATTTTAGCTTGGTTCTGCACATGGCCCTAGTTATGCCCCTATTGGCATTGATTGTTGTTACCTCCCCTGAGGACAACCGTTCTAATCTCCTCCTTATTGTGGTTGTTGTTGATGAGCTCAAACCCGTGTATTAGCACAATCTCTAGTCAATAACCCTTCTGGTTGCACACAAAACAAAACTCTTGCTTCCTTGCTTGCTCCCTTGACCCATTCTTGGCCTGCCCATGTTTTTGTGTATGTGGTTCTTTCCCACCATTCTTTCTTTTCTTCTGAGCCCCTTTATCATTTTCTTTTTCTAGCCTCTTATTCTTCCCCGTCCACCTTTGTTCCAGATTGAGTTCTCATTCTAGTGTTAGGGCCTTTTCTACAACGTCTTTGTAAGTTTTTAGGCCTAGAGACTTTTCACTATCTTTTAGATCTCCATATTGAGAGCTTGTGTGAATTGATTGGCCTTTCTTTTCTCTTCCATGATTAGATCTAGGGAAAATTTGGCCAGTACGGTAAACTTCCTTTTATATTTAGCTACAGTCATGTCCTTCTGACTCAGTTGAACAAAGTCCTCTTGTAGCTTGCTCAAGGTTGCTTCTGGAAAGAACTTTTCATAGAAGATTTCTGAGAAGTTCTCCCAACTCATGGTAGCCACATTTGTATTAGGATCCATCCTCATCATACGCAGTTACATTTAAGTGGTGCGTGGCTAGTGCCACCCTTCTGGACCCAGTTACATTTAATACATTCAGAATCTCCTCCATTTCTTAGTACCAGTGGTCTGCCAAGATGCAATCTGTGGTCCCATCAAATGAAGGAAGATGGAGCTTCTGTAGCTTTCAATGTCTTCCTCTATTTCTCATCTTCCAAACCCTTCTAAGCCCTCTGATGTTTGGGGTTTTAGGCCACAAGTGCTGGCTGTTGAACCTGGATAGGTTCAGGTACTTGAGGCTGTGGAGCCACCTGAGGGATTATCTGTAGGATTGCCCTCAATAGTTGATCCAACACCCTCTGCGACATCTCGTTCATCATGATCTCCATCCATGTAATACCTCATAATTTAGAATGAATAAACAAAAATTTTTGTCAATTAATTTATCCAATAGTATATGTATAAAGAATTATGAACCATTATTGAATTAATGATCCAAGTAAGCAAATAATATACATAAATAATTTCTACACATCAGAAAATAAAAGTATGGAATATATACACATTCATGTAGGAAAAAATAGAATAAAACATCAAATAAATGCAAAAATAAATAATTTAAAAGGAGAAAATTAGCAAAATAGAAGGGTGTGTGCATTAAACCATGTATACACTAATTAGAAAGAGAAATAGGGTTTAGAATTGCAAAAAAATCGGATTATAGAAGCATTAGAGAGGGATTTTGTAATTAGAAACACGATCCAATGGCCAGAAATCCATCATCTGTAAAATCTAGAATCTCACGGACAGGATTGAAGGCTTAAACGATGTCCAGGTGCACCAAATCACCAAAATCGGACGACATAAACTCGATCTTATCAATCCAACGGTCAAGATCACGGCCCAGATCAAAACAGAAATCAGATCGTTACTGCGTTCGAGGCTGATCGTGTGGTTCAGATGAGGAATCAAGGCAGTAAAGAATCTCGAAGATAATCAAACGGTGAAGATTCAAAACACAGATGATCCAATGCGTGACTCGAGGCTCATCGCACGGTCCCGATCGAGGTGCTCAGAATCTATCGTGAACGAACACTACGATCGAGGAAGATCAACGATCTAGATCAAAGGCGCAAACAATTTCGCGATGGTGATGCGTGCGTCGAGGAAATCGGACGGTCCCGATCAAAACCGAAAGAAGAACTTCGCGATGCACACGCGCGTCGAGGCTCATCTAACGGACACGATTCAATCTGCCATGATCTGTGCTATGATCGAGGAGATCCGACGACTCTGATCTAATCTGATCGCGTGTCTCGAGGCAGATCCAACGGTCCAGATGTCATCTGCCCGATCTGATCACAAAATGCATCCCGAGGCCGATCCGAGGGCTGAGATTAAATACGTTGATTAAAATCCGAGAAAAATATAGAAATC
>JAJIYU010012242.1:0-14681 GCA_030144865.1 Tinospora cordifolia | reverse complement strand
CTGATTACCTCGGTCGCCAATGACCGCGGTCGCTGATTACCTCGGTCGCCAGTACAAAATAATTTTTCAATATTTTCTCCAAGATTTTTCTCCAAATTCTAATATATGATACTATTTTATTTTTGTTATCAAACATTAATACAAGCATTTAAAACATGGTTTCACATATTTTTACATTTGTTTCATAATTTTAAAAAACTCATTTTCAACATGTACGCACTTGAAATATTTAGGGTATTACAGAACAAGTGCTTTTTGAATCTAAAAGGAGGTTAACTTCTATGGCATGCTTGTGTTACCAAAACTAGACCAAGAATTAGTAATCATTACTGATGCTTCAAAGTTAGGCCTTGGTTGTGTATTAATGTTGAATGACAAGGTTATTGCACATACTTCAAGACAGTTGAAGGTATACAAGAAGAATTATTGTACATGATTTGTATGGTGAATGATTTACACTCGATTCGGACCATAAGAGTCTCAAGTATTTATTTTCTTAGAAATATTTAAATATGAGACAAAGATAATAGATGGAATTGTTGAAAGATTATAACTTTTCCATTGAGTACCATCTAGGTAAAGCAAATATTGTAGTTGATGCATTATGAAGAAAACTGGTTGAGACTACTCATATGGTTAGGCAAATGTCACAGGAGTAGATGATGATTGAACTTGTTACTTATGAAGTATCCATGATTTTTCAACTAAAACTAGGATTAGTGCATAGTTGAAAGTTCAGCTAGAACAGTTACGTGAGATCACGGAGGAACTACTTCATGATGTGGATTATGTTATGTTTTATGCTTGGGCAGATGAAACTTTTAGAGAAGAGTAGTTGAGGCATATTGACGGTGCATTAAAGTTTAAAGAACAATTATGGATAGCCTCACTTGAGACAAAATGTTCTTGATGAGTTACATCGATCAAGATATATTATTCATCAAGATGTTGACAAGATGTATCAAGATGGGAAGCATACATTTTGGTCGCTTGGGATGAAGCAAGATATAGCAGCATTTGCAGAGAGATGTGGAGTGTGTTAGCAAGTTAAAACTTAACATCAACAACCTAGAGGATTCTTGCACCCTCTTATGATACTCGAATGGAAATGAGGACATGTCACAATAGATTTTGTTATGAGGTTACTCATAACACGTCAAGGACATGATACAACATGGGTCATCATGGATAGACTAACAAAATCAACACATTTCCTACTCATGAAAATTTAATCTAGATACTTGAGCATATGTTATGAGTTTCTATACCTAATTTTGGTGATGGTTGGGAAGATCGCCTAGCTGTTTGTGAGTTTGCATACAACAGTAATAATCAATCAAATATTTGCATGGCACCATTTGAAGCTTTGTACAGTAGACCATGTAAGTTTTTGACATGTTGGATTGACATTGGAGATAAAGCCATGTTTATGCGACTTCTGTTCAAGAAACAACAAAGAAAATGCAAAAAGTGAGGAATAATCTAAAAATAGCCTAGGACCATCAAAGAAGTCACAAGTATACCCAATGAAAAGTTTTGGAATTTAATGTCGATGAACATGTAATGCTAAAAGTTCCACCTCAAAAAGATTAGATTCATTATAGGATTCTTAGTAAATTAGCTCCCAAATTTATTTGACCGTTTGAAATCATAAAGAGGATAGGTCTCGTGGCATATAGTTTAGCATTTCCACCTCAATTGGCTGGTATTCATGATGTATTTCATGTATCAATGCTAAGAATGTATTATCCTAATTCCTCTCGTGTATTGAATAGGCAATAGATTGATTTGAGACTAGATGGAACTATTGAGGAAATGTCACTAGAAATTGTGGATTGTATTGTGAAAAGGTTAAGGAATAAGGGAATACTGATAATAAAGGTGAAATGACAATTCCATGGTGATGATTCACATTGGAGCTTGAGGACTAAATGAAAGAACAATTGATGTAATCAGACTAATGTTCATTTAATTTTTTAATTTCGAAGAAAAAAAATTAATTCTAAGAAGGGGAGGTTGTAACGACCCTCAAATTTGAGAAATAATAATGTTTTCCATTTACTTGATTAATTATATGGTTGAAAAATTGAGCGAAAAAGGTACACATAACCTTGATACATAATTGTTGTACCCAATGTGTTATTGGTAAAGGTGACTGTAATACGTGACTTCAATAGTTAGGCAATGTAGCGGTTATATGAAGGCACATGATGACTACAACAATAGTGGAACGTAGAGTCGTAGTAGTCAAACAATGTCCATATCAACAGTGGACTATCATGGTAGTAGAATGTCGTATCAAGCTTGAGGATACGCATGAAATTTTTGGTTGTTTTTATCTGTGGTTTAGCTAATGATTTCAACCATTTGGAAAAGCAGACAAGACGTGTTTCAACCTTGAGAATCAAGGATTTGTGCGACACCCCAGGCCCCACTATGACGATATTGTTTCCCGTTAGACACGCTCAACGTGGGGGTTTTGTTCCTAGTATGTGAGCCCAACTCACACCCAAAAGGCCTCGTCACAAGGTCGTTACTCAGGCACACTTATGAACCAGGCATCCCCCTAAGGTCCAGCCGATGTGGGATTATTCATCCAACCCCCCTTGGAGGCCATCTCATCCTCGAGATGCACACCTGTTACACTTAAGTTTGGCTCTGATACCACTTGTAACACTTCGGGCCCTATTGTAACAATATTGTCCCCCGTTAGACACACCCAACGTGGGGGTTTTGTTCCTAGTATGTGAGCCCAGCTCACACCCAAAAGGCTTCGTCACAAGGTCGTTACCCGAGCACACTTATGAACTAAGCATCCCCCTGAGGTCCAACCGATGTGGGATTATTCATCAGATGAATAATCTCCACGCTTGGCTCACATACTAGGAACAAAACCCCCACGCTGGACGTGTCTAACGGGGGACAATATCATCACAGTGGGGCCCGAGGTGTTACAATTTGAGGTGGCAAATAGTGAGCCATAACATCCATGTCCTAAGAATGAAATTTATTCTCTTTTTCATTGTTCTTCAACTACAACTAAGAGAACCAACATCTATGTTCCACTTTCCAACCCAAGTTTTGGTAGTGTTTGACCTTGAAAAGCAATGCTTTCCATCGCCAAATCAAAGAAGAAGTAAGATTTCAAACTAAAGTGAAGAATCAAGTAAGCAAATCCCTTGAAAAGAAAGGAAATTCAACTAAATGTTTCCTTGAACTTAGCCTTTAGAACCATGTGTAAAAATGTGGTTAAATTAAATTTTCATGTTAAATTCATCAAGCATATTTGAAGTGTGTTTTGAGATGTTGCCTTCAAAGGCAAATGACACATGTATATGTTTAGTTATATTTGAACCCTACAGTATGGATTTTGATGGATTTCGCTACGATAATTTATTTTCATTATAAATATTGACTGTGAAAAATTCGGTGAAGTGTTTGAAATTATTTTTCTGAGGTATGAAATTTGCTAACATGCATAGTATGATTTTCTATCAAGATTAATATGTTTTCTCATTTAATGAAATTGAGAAAGGATTTACAGAGTTGAAAAAAAGGTTGATGACCCCAGGTTCTTGGTAGATCAGACCCACAGAAATGTGTAACGTCCCACATGCATGACATCTAAGCCAAAGGGAGCACTTATCTATGCGCTGGACCCGACGTGATACGTACAGGAGGACTTGGGTTCTATTTCGGGAGCCCGGAGTGTCACAAGAGTAATGTTGACTGTATCAGTAATTGTAACATCTATAGAATAAAGTTTTTCAAGATTAAAAATTCTAAAGTCTTATTTATGGTCTACTATGTCACAAAAAGATTACATAAATTAGCAAGTTCATCTATTGAACATGATTTGTTAAAAAGATTGATTTTGAAAATATTATTAAAAAATTTGCTTCTCATATTGTTAGAATGATTTAACACTTTTTATTATGTTTTTATAGATATTTTAGACATTTAAAATGCGTGCATTGAAGTTATCGACATACAAACTTTGCAAATAAATGCTAGGTATTTAAAATTTTTGCAGTGTTTGATTTTAGAAATTTTTTATAAATCTTTTAGTTAATGTTTAATATTGTCTTTATGTATGTAATATATATTTTGCGTGTGTCATATTTTTATTTGCAAATATAATATTGGATTGAGCATTAATAATATTGGAGTTAAATATTTATAACTTATTTAAAATTTTATAAAAATGCATATTTATGAATGTAAAAAATAAAGAGTTTTACTTAATGTATTTTGCCCCAAATTTCCAAATACTCGGGACCATCCCTATATTGATTCCTTTAATATTTGTGAACGAAAGTAAAAGTGTGTCACTTTAATATTTTTCTTCCATTAATGTTTCAACCATTAAACTTTTCCGTGCAACACTGTCTAAAATGACACGTTTTATAAGGAAAGAGCAAGAGAGTTCTAATACGTGACTTATAGCGTAAGCATTATGACCGTGCAACACATTCCCTAAAAATGACTTTAGCGTCAGCATTATGACCATTAACAGATGAAATGACTGGTAGAGACTCTCCCTCAGAACGGAAAAATATTGAGATATTTGTTGTTGCAACAAGAAGTTCACGGACTAGAGTTTTTACCACTACAATTGAAAACCTACCCATCAACTTTTCCATGAGGAACTTATGGGAAAACCCTTACACATCGTGGACACTCCCATTTACTTCATCCAATCAACCCAAGGTTTAACTCCCAACATCAAAATTTTCATAGGAATAGAGCACTCATCCATAAATCAGTCACTGGCGCGCGCAAATTCTCATTGAATCTCGGTTGTTCTTAACATTGATCTTCTAGAGCATTGACACATTCGATGTATTATTTTGCGAATTTAGCTTATCTTAGTATTTGATTGTAAGTTCCACGCTGTGTAAAATTAGAGATCCACTGCCATAATAATGAAACCTGAGATGTTTAGTTGGCTGATTTTATTGTTCCCTTATTGGAGCTCCATCAGTGAATTCAACTCACCAAACCAAATTTTTTTGGTTTGGTATTTACTCAAACCAAAGCTTTTGAATTTTTATTTTTGGGCCAAAATAAAGCTATATATGTATTGCTGAAATAAAGTTATAAGTTATTTATATAGATGCCAGAGATGGCAAACATTTCCCAAAATGTCAAGCTTGACAACTTAATGGTCGAATGATCAAACAAAAAGGAAAGACGACAAATATAGATTTATAAGAGCAATAGATGTATAGCTAAAATAAATTGATGCTGTTGCTGAATTCTTGGGTAATTCGACTATGTAATTTTGTTGAGACCCCATCTACTATTTCTACGGGCCGCCAAAACAATATAATAACCCATCGGATATATTTACCATACATCAACTTGATAAATCATTGTTAAGCCTAACATCATCCAACATCCACATGCCATTGAAATAGTAGCAAAATATTTCTTAATTTATGATATCGTCTTATAATATGTCATAGTATGTAATAGTATTACATTCTCTTAAGAATTCAAAAGATATTTACACTAACCAGCAATATCTACAAAACAAAATGCCTAATATGCAGCGAATGTTTTAATGATAACTAAAATATGAGATTCTGGTGACTTCGAATTATAGTTTGGTGAAGTGAAGAAGAAAGGAGAATAATGTATGAAATTCTCAACTTTACTCACTATGAGAGTCTTCTTCTTAGATCTTCTTATGTTCCTTTTTCTTGGACTTCCTAAGCGTGTGAAGGAGATGATGAGAACAATTTTCATGAATGATTTGAATGAGCAAAAGAAATGAATGGAAATAATGTTAGGATTTTATAAGAAATTGTTCAGTGTTCAAGAGTATAGAATTTTTCCCTTAGCCCTTATGTATGTATAACTCTTGCCCGCCCTCATGGGGAGTGTGAGAACAAATCTCAGGCCTTGGATCATGGTCATTTGGATGTCCATGATCAGATTTATAGAGGTGGCTAGGATTTTGGCTTTATTTCCTTTTTGCAAGATCTTCCTCTTTATTAATTCCCTTTCTTCTTGTAGAAACTTAGAAAATTCTTCAAACACAAAATTCCCTTTTCAATTGTTTATGACCATTCCCCCGATGTATATGGTGAGTAACAAATTTTTTCCCTTTTTATTTTATGCTTAATGAGATAATGATAATTAATTAAGATTATATTAAATGTGTGTATCCTATTTTCTTTTGGAAACACTTTGATGGTGGAAAGTTTTTCTTTTTTAATTTTTGAAATTCAATTTTAAATTTCAAACTTGGAATTAGAATTTGAAATTTTATTTTTTGACTGTTGTTATATATATATGTGTGTGTGTGTGTATGTATGCATGCATGCATGTTTTTTATGTACTTTCTTCTCCACTATGATATTATGGTCACTAGGTTGATCACTTGTAATTTTTTTCCATGCAAATTATTTTTATTTTTTGTAGTGCAAAAGATGAGCGATTAAGGTTTGAACTTGGAGTTTCTTGTTTTAAACATATTACTTTAACCAATTAGGCTATTCAGTAATGTTTATGAATAAAATATTTTATTTTAGAATTAAGACTTTTGAGTTTAAATTTGAAAAATTATTTTATTCAAGATTTATCAATCTTATACTTGTGATTATTGGTAAATAAATAAACAAATAAGATTTATTATGTGTTTATTTGTTTATTTATTTATTCATAGATTTTGGGAATAATTGATATTTATGAAATTTATTATTTATTCGAAAATCTTTAATTTTCTAGGGTATTACAATCTACCCCCTTAAATTTAATTTCATCCTCAAAATTTAATATACTTGTGTTCTACGTGTGTAGAATCGAGCTCCCTCAGGTGTTCCTCATGAATAGGGTTAGGTACTTAGTTTGCATCTCATTCTCTAGCTCATTGGTTGCTTTCTTAATTTCATAATGTCTCCATAGGACTTTGACCAGTGACATATCCCTGGTCCTTAAGCTCTGTGCAATTCAGTATGTTGCTTGTAGCTTGCTCATATGTGGCATCACCACGTAATTCAACCTCCTTAGAATAAAAAATGTGAGAGGGGTCTAGCTCATACTTTCGTACCATTGATATATAAAACATGTTGTGTATTGAGTACATCCTGTTAGCAGATCTAGCTTATATATACAATCTCCCACTTGTCTTAGAATCTTAAACGGTTTAATGAATCTCTATGACAACTTACACTTTTGTCTGAATCTCCAAATGCCCTAATAAGAACTCACCCCAAGAAATACCATGTCACCTTCTTGGAACTCTAAACGCCTTTCTTTGTTTGTCAGCATAGTTCTTGTGTTCACTTTGAGCTATAGCTAATCTCTTTTGAATCAGTTTAACTTGACTATTCATTTTTATTAATTAACTCTAGACTGACAAATACATGATCATCAAGTTCCACCCAACATGATAAAGATTTACAAGGTCTACCATATCAAACCTCATAAGGAGCCATTTAAATGCTTGCCTAATAATTGTTGTTATAAGCAAACTTTGCTAAATGTAAGTACTTGCTCCAATTTTCCTTGAAATCAAGGATTCATGCTCTCAACAAGTCTTTTAATATTTCAATTACTCTGGCTCATTGGCCATTCGTATAAGGATGAAATGTTGTGCTCATGGTTAGTATTCTCCCAACATGTATTTTAATATTTGAATTACTCTCTACTATTGCCCATTTGTATGAGGATGAAATGTTGTGCTCATGGTCGTCTTTTACCCAATTCCTTGTGTAAGCTCTATAAGAATTTAGATGCAAATCTTGCATCCGTATATGAGACAATGGTCTTGAGTATACCATGCAGTTTCACAATCTCTTTCGTATAAAGTTCTCCTAGTTTGCTAATTAGGTTAATGGATCAAATTAGTAAGAAATGTGCTACTTTTGTGAGACAATCGACTATCATGCATAATGTGTCTTCTCCCTTCTTATTCCTAAGTAACCCGCTTACAAAATCCATCGCAATATTATCCCATTTTCATTTAGATATTGGGAGGGGTTATAGTAAACATGTGGGTTTTTTATGTTCAACATTCACCTACTGGCATGTAGGACACTTAGAGACATATTTGGCTATGTTTCTTTTCATTCCCCACTACCAATAAGTTGTTAGAAGATTTTGGTACATCTTATCACCTCTTGAATGTTAAGAAAATTTTCATTTGGTGTGCTTCATCAAGTATTATCTTTTGGATTGCCACCTCTTCTGTGCACACACTCTATGTCCCAAGCTTAGCGTCCCATTGACATTAATCTTGAAATCACAATGCTTGCCCAGTTTGACACCCTCTGTGAGGTCTATTACCCATCTATCCAAATTTTGCTCATTCGCTTTAACGGGTCTAATTGACATTTCATCGCCTAGACAATCACTTGTTCTGCCTTAGGTTTTGCACTTATGTTATAACTATCCATCAGTTGATACATCTGAGCCTTAATCTTCACACTTACATTATAACTATCCATCAGATGATACATCTGAGCCTTTTGTCTTCTTTTATTTGACTAAACTTCCTACTGAGGGGATCAACCACTACATTAACTATTCTTGGGTGGTAAAATAAATGAAATTCATTGTCCTTGTGGAACTCCATCCATACCTTTTTCCTGAGGTTTAGCTCATTCTAAGTTTGTATGTACTTCAGACTTTTGTAGTTTGAGCACAAATTGAACCTTTGACGATATAAATAATGTCTCTTGATCTTTTGGGCAAAAACTATAGCTGCGAGTTCTAGGTCATGAGTTGAGTAATGATGCTTATGAGTCTTGAGCCATCATGAGGCACATGTGACCGCCTTTCCTTCTTGCATCAATAGTGCATCCAAACTATTCATTGATGCATCAATGTACACAACATAGCCAACTCCATGTGTTGGGGTAGTTAGTACTAGTACTATAGTTAGCTTCTTCTTCAATTTCTTGAATGTAGTCTCGCGTTGGTCATCCCAAACAAACTTGATCCTTTTCTTAGTTAGCTTAATTATATGTCTTGCTAACTTAAAGAAATCTTGAATGAATCATTGATAATACACAACAAACCCCAAGAAACTATTGATTTTGGTAAACTATCTTAGGTTGCTTCAAGTTCATTAAAACTTTAACCTTTTTTGAATCCACTGATAGACTATCTATAGAGACAACATGGCCTATGAATTTGACCATCTTCGTCCATAATTCACACTTGCTAAAATTTGCATATAATTGGTGGTCTTTGAGAGTCTCTAATACAATCTTCGAATGTTCAATGCATTCTTCCTCAAACTTGGAGAAAATCAAGATGTCAACAACAATAACAACAACAAACAAATCTGAGTAGAGTTTAAAAACTCTATTCATCAAATCTATGAATGGAGCAAGTGTAGTAGTCAATCCAAACGATATCACTATAAACTTGAAGTGTTCATATCAAGTTCTAATATGTTGTCTTTAGAATATTTACATCTCGAATGCTCATTGATGATATCCTAATCTCAAATCAAATCAATCTTGGACAAGTGTGCGACGCCTCTCAATTGATTGAAAAAGTCATCAATTCTAAGCAATGGATGTTTTATCTTCACTACTACTAGATGGTCGACTCATTACTTCATGGATCCATCTTTCTTCTTGATAAACAACTTTAGTGCTCCCCAAGGAGACTCACTCTGGCACAATTTTACTATGCCTACTACTGCAGTTAACTCTACTACTATTGAAGAGATTTAGCGCCCTATGTTTTGTTCTTGTTTTACAATTGCTTTTGGTTTTGTGATGCCCTATATCCTTCGTTATTGTTCATTTTCTTCTATAAGGCTCATGCTGTTCACTCTGGTTGAGGCCACTTGCTCCTGTTCTTAGGACCCATTCGAAGTAAGATGCCACTCTGCCAACTATGCTTTCACCATTATTTCTTTGAGAGTGGTTAGTCTTCTTGGAACTTTAATCTTCCTTATTTCCACTCTTAGTCACTTAACAAACTTGTCCACCTTGGATTGCTCATCCTTCACAAGTTTTGGGGCAAATCTAAGCTATTCAGTAAACTTTTGTTCATATTCAGACATTGTCATAGTTTTTTGAGTTATTAGATAAACTCTAACTAAAGTTGCCTATTGATTGTTATGGAGAAGAAGTTATTATTGAATAATGTCTTGAGCTATTCCCAAGTCATTATGGAGATATCTGTGTTTGGGTCATTCATAATCATTTTCCACCAATGATAGGTAGGTCCCACAAATTGATATACTATTACCATTTTTGTAAGGCAAATTGCTCTCAAAGTAGTGAGATGTTTATTCATTTTTTAAAGCCACACGTCAACTGCCATATGATCTGATTTGTCATCAAAGGTACTCAAATGCAATTTCTAAAACTTAATTAATAAATTTCTTTACTCCTTATCATCAAGTATAAGTCGTTTGGTACTATTAGACCATGTGGTAAGGGGGCCTGATGAGCCTAGGGCTTGGGTTGTGGCTATGAATGGACTAGAGGTGGATTATGTGAGGTAAAACCCTTTATAAGCTATTCTACTATTTGTTGGGACACTAATAATAGCAATCATGCAAGCACTCATTCAATGAGGCATACCATTTCACACTAGCATAGAGGAATTTTAAAACTTTCACATGCCTATGAGTTTAAGTGTCCCATAACACTTTTTCATGATGACATAGGCTTCTACTCAAGTATTTCTCTACACCCAAATATTTGTGCAAATTAATGTCTCAATGACTAAGGCCTCCCAAGCACCATTATATTCAACTGTCCCATAACAACTGAGTATAGGGTAATAAGATCTTTTAGAGTCACCAACCATTCACTAAACATGGTTTGACAATCTCTTAGTCCATGATTTCTCCATACCCCTAAAGCTCTACACGTAGCATATCATGTAGAAACTAAAGATATAAGATCCTCCCAATTTCGAGTTCTAACCAAACAAGTGTTTCATTTTTAAGCACATTTCAATCATTAATCCATGTCCCAAAGATTTTATTCATGATCCATTTTGCCATCCTTAGCAACACTTAAGTCTCTTCCTAAGGTCATTTCTTAGATCAAAGAACTCAATAACACCACCGCTAAAAGGTTCCTCCATCAAGCACACAAGTTACGATTTATATCTTAGACACTTGCGCAGTTTATCAACTAATTGAGCTCTAATACCAACTTTGTAACACTCAGCCTCTGATAAGCCAAATTATGGAAATGGCCTCTATTGTTACAAATACAAAGAGACAAATGAACTTTTCATAATAATCATGGGATTAATCAAAGGTCAGGCATGTTAAATCATAATTTTTTCATACATCTTCCAAGGATTACTAAATAATTAAATAATAGAAGATGCCATCAAGTAAAGGAAAAATCAAATAAAACTTCAATAATCAGATAAAGTTTCAAATAAATAAAAACAAATAGTCTGGCTAATAGGTAATTACAAGATTCACAAATAAGATGAAATAATAAAATAAACAAAAATGAAAGATCTTGGGCACCATGACCAACTCATACTAGATCAAAAAGACTCTGCTAGGGTTCGATAGGTCATATGGTTTAGTATATAACTAAGAAGAATAAAAGGAAATGGGGTGAGCTCAAATGAGCCCAGTGGATCATCTTAAACACTTTTCATGCATTATAAAAATTAAAAACCAATATCCTAATGCTTCTAAAACATTAAGCAATTTGAACAATTCATTGCTTTAGGGTTGACATTACAACCAAAAGGAAAATCCTCAATATTTTTCTACTCTTGGCTGAGACATCCATTACTTTTGGGCATGGTTTAGGGATACCTTCTAAAGTGAGCATTGATCCTCAAAGACACCTTTCAAAAAGACATCGACTATCAAAGATACTTCTAAAGCAGGGCTATCTTGGGAGTATACCCTAAATAAGAACTATGTAGTGGTCATACATGGGTGTGGTACTATACTTGTCTATGACCCTAACTCAACTTATCTCTAGTAGAAGAATGTTCGGTAGTGGTCAAATATAAACACATAAAATTAAGCCTCCTCACTATGAATGATACCCACGATGATTAAATATGGATACACCATTGATCATTTTTGTTTAATTAAATGCATACTAGAAGCAAAATAATCATAGACTTAAATGAATCATATTAATAAGTAAATTGTGAACAAGGTTTCATCATTCATAGCTTGACATGATATATACTTTAAAACTCGAACATGCTTCCAATTATACAATTATTAAACCAAGCAAACCAACATGGAATCAAAAGCATACTAACATAAATCTAATGATAGTATCCAATTAAAATAGACCTATTCATATTAGAGTTTCAATAATTATAATACAAAAGAGAGTCAAAAGTCATTTTCACCTATACTTGTGTTTTGGGTTTCTCGAGATCCACAATTTGATACTCGATCTTCTGAAGCTAACATATCTAGTTCCAATTAAGGTTTAGTATCTTGTCTCATACTCAAGTATACTTAAGTCTTCTCTAGTCTTTTTTGTTTTATGTTGTGTAAGGGTATGATACAATTCTCTAATCACTACTCTAACTAAATCAGTCATACCCAAATGACTCAAAATTCTTTATAATTTCTATTTGCGTGTTGAAGAGTCATCGTCTATGATATTTTGAGACTTTTTTTTTAATATGAGTTTGAATCCATAATCATGGTCATCATGTGCCCATTGTCCCAAAACCATGGCTATGCCCTATTTTAGCAGTGTTAGTTATGTCATTTCATGTGGTTAACCTACTTTAATACTTAGGTTATATTTCCAAGATGTTTCTAAATCTATTTTAAGTCTTCCTTATTACCCATAAGGGCATATTACATTTGTTCATAAAGGGTACACTAAAAGTGTTTCCCTTTTAGGGTTTTTTGTACCTATTTCTTATCCTATAAGACATTGAACCGTACCCTATAGTTTTGAAGTGTTTTAACTTGAGTACAGGTGCTATAACTTTTAGCCCTAATCTTCTTAACATTAAGATACATAAAAACATCAATTTTAGGCGTTTTAACACCTGTTTCACCCCGAATCAAGGTCATTCTTTTAGATATTCTCCATAGTTTTTCTTATCATTTCTTTGTTGTTATAAGTATGTAACCTACTATTACATGGTTGCACACTCGCAACCATGTTTGCATTCACCAAAATGTCCCCAAAACACTTTATTTTGGATATTTTTCCTATAGTATGTATGTATGTATGTATGTATGTGGGGATGATCCTCTCTAGGTCTAATGTCCACTTTGAGATACATTTCAACTATATTCTAAGGATATAATGCACTGATATATGGCTGCACGCATTTAGCCCATTATGCTCGTGAAATACCAAAACCACCCTATTTTTGTTGTTTTTCACACATGTACCTTAAAGGGTGTAAGGCGTTCGGCTGCCACTACTTAGTTCAAAACACATCAAAAAAGGGTAATTTTCATGCTATAAATTACATTTTACTTAAGTCCTTAATGATGGGTTCATGTATGTTCAAAAGGAATACCCTAAACAAGGATTAGAAGAAATTATACCTTTTTTGGGAGCCCTTCTTTGGGTGATTTCTACACCTCTTTTCCCTACTATTTTCATACCTTTTGAGGCTACAATACCAAACTAAACCATATTAAACGTGGACTTAAAAGACCATGTGGATGGCATGGCCGACAGGTGTAGATAGCGTAAGTTTGGCGTGGTTTTTCAATATAGTTTTGAAGTGTTTTTGCATAGCATTTGGAACAGATTTCAAATAGTTTTTGGTGGTTATTGAAGGGTGGTTTTTTGGGTCCTATAATAAAAAAATATTAGGTTTTGGATAGTCATAGGGGCGTCCCATTGGTGGTCTATTTATAGGTCAATTGAGGAGATAACTAGGTTTGAGAGGTTTAGGTGATGGTTTCTTTTCATAAATGTTTGATTAATCTTTAGGACATTTTCAAGGGTTCAAAAAGGTGCTAGAAAAGTGTTCTAATGATGGCTAAAATATGGAGATTTGGATGATTGAGGGTGGCAATTAGGTTTAGAGAAGAGAGGAGAAATATGAGAATCCCAACTTTACCAACCTTGAGGGTCTTCTTCTTAGATCTTCTTGTACTCCTTCTTGGACATCCTAGGCGTATGAGATGAGATAATGAGGGTAATTTTTGTGAATAATTTGAATGAGCAAAAGAAAAGAGTGAAAATAATGTAAGGTTTTTATAGAGAATTGTTAAGTGTTCATGAGTATGAAATTTTTTGTCTCAAGCCCGACATATGTATCACTCTTGGTTATCCTCATGGGGAGTGTGCAAACAAATCTTAGCCCTTGGAATCATGATTATATGGGATGCCTAATATGAGATTTCTACGGGTGGCTAGGGTTTTGGGTTTGTTTCATTTTTGCAAGATATTCCTCTTTATTTGTTTCTTCTTTTCATGTAAAGACTTAGGAAAATCTTCAAACACAAGATTCCCTTTCTAATTATTTATGGCCGCTCCCCTATGTATGTGGTGAGTAATAATTTTTTCCTTTTTCTTTTATGTTTAATGAGATAATGATAATTAATTAAGATTATATGAAAGAGGTGTTTCATATTTTCTTTTGGAAACACTTGAATGAAGGGACTTTTTTTTTTAATTTTGAATTTGAAATTTGAAATTTAAAATTTGAATATTGAATTTTAATTTTTGATTGTTATTATTATTATTATTATTATTATTATTATTATTATTATTATTATT
>JAJIYU010012241.1:0-14672 GCA_030144865.1 Tinospora cordifolia | reverse complement strand
CAACCCATACCAGCTAAGCATAAGGTAACATGTTCTTCCAAAGTCACCTATCATTAACCAAACACGGCCTATCGATCTTCAAGTCCAAGATTCCTCCATACCCTCGAAATCCTACATGTCCCATACCACATAGAAACCAAAGATATAGGATCCTTTCGATCTCGTGTCTTAACCAAACAAGTGTTCCATTTTCATACATTTTCAATCTCTAACCTATGTTCCAGAAATTTTCATTCATGATCCACTGTGTCATCCTTGGCAACACCCAAGTCTTTACCTATGGTTTTTTTTCTTAGACCTAGCATCTCAATACTTGGCCGAAAGGTTCTTCCATCGATCCAACAATCCACATCAATTTCCAATACCACCTTTGGCACCACCTTTTTACTCTAGAACACACCTTGCCCTGTATGGTTATTTCTATAATTTTCTTGTAGAAAATGTTTAATTGATAGAAAATTAATTTCATATGTGTTTTTGAACTTTGACCACTTGTATGAGCTAATGGGACAACCTCTAGTTGGGCGGTGAGATAGTCTACTTAGAATAACTTGCTTTCTCGAATAGGATTACCAATCTTCCTTTCAATGTTTTAGGTTTACTTGAGACAAGGCTTACCCACTATCAACTCAACTCGTAATCTTTATATCCAAACAAAACATTTGAAACATATATATACTTATATATATTTTTGAAAACAAGCCTTGTTATTCGAGAGCAATTCTAAATCCAAAAATAGGAGGTAGGGCATCAATTCAAAGTAAACACCTAGCCCAACATTTCTACTAACTAAGCTCTGACACCCTCTTTTGTATCAAAGTAAACATCTAGCCTGGAAACTACCGCCTAGGCTCTAAACATCTAGTCCAGTAACGTATCGACTGAGCTCTCATAGCACCTTTCTAACACCTCGCCTCCCAGTGCGGCCCCAATTTTGGTTTCAAAGGGTTCAATTACTATAATGCCCTCATGCCCACATAATCCAACACGATCACGTCATGTGCAAAGCGTAACATCAATATCTTGGCCACTCGAGAGGTGAAATGTCACTTTATCTCTTTCTTTCCGGTTCTATCTCTTTTAGGTTTGGCCCCAAGTTTATTAGACAATAGTTCATGAAGACTTCATATGAAACACTTTGAAACCTTTTAAATGAACAAATCAATATCTTTTATTTGAAAATCAATCTCAATATTCAAGAGGTATAAAAACCTTCAGGTATGTTACAATGAAAAAACTTTAAAACTAACAAAGGAAACTACAACCAACAAGCCTAATTTAAAATAAAACTATGAAATTAGAAAAGTAAACTCAGAAAAAAAAATCCTCATTATCCACGAAGCCTTTGATCATTAGTTTCCTAAAATGTTAGAAAAAGGGGGGAGCTGAAGAGCTCAATGGATCGTACAAAATATTAAAATCATTACTTTAATCAAATAAAACATACATGCCAAACACTTTCATAGAATAGGTGATTCAAACAATAACTTATTTATTAGTTGACATTAAGACCAAAAGACATCCACCTCAGTATTCCAAATATAAGGAGTGAGATCAATCTAAATGCTCAAACCCTTGTGAAGTGGGGTCAATCCAAACACCTAGTTCCAATTCAAAAAAAATCAAATAACCGGTAAGTAGAGTCCTGGTTGGAACACTCATGATGAAATCCTGGTTATCATCTTTGTTAATCTCTCTTTAATGGAAAAACATACATAACATATAGAATCAGATATTAAATGGAAAATAGCATGTGACCATGGTGAACATTACATCATTGGTAGGTTATTTCATATAGCATAGATCATGTTATCACACATATCATTGAAAGCATGCATCATCATTTATATAACTCTAAGCATGCATATTCAAGGCATAACATGTATATTCAATGCAAACCATAATCCTAAACTACAGACATACATGCACACATTATTGGAATCAAGATAATAATTTAAAACTTAGAAATCATCTCCACCCTTGATGATTATTCCTTCTTAGTCCTTGTGGTGTGATTCCAAGCTTCTTCGAACCATCAACCTTCACGATTAGGACTAAATGTATTATTCTTAGTGATTAATGTGTTTCTAACACCTTTAAACCATACTCTAATGATTTGCTATCCTATATGGCATACAATGTGCAAAGAAATCATGTTTGATGAGTCTTAATGCGGTCTTGGTTTTGTGTACCACAGAAGGAGAAAGGATTACCTTAATAATCAGAATGTCTAAGTGAAAAACAGGTGCAAATGCACTACTGCGATAACCAGAGGGAATCATTGAAATAGAGTTGCATTATTGTGGTAGACTACTACGACAACTAGAGAAGGTTACAGAAGGATGGAAATGCTACCGTGGTAGGCTGTCATGGTAACTAGAGGCCAATGATGAGAAATACATGGTACTACCATGGTAGAGTACCATGGTAATTAGGGTGAAAGTCTAGAAACTGTGGAAGACAAAGGCAATACCATGATAACCCTGATTAAAACCACTATAATTAGTAGGAAAAATGGATTTCTATGCATGTTTCTCCCATCCCTTGCTTTGCCATGACTTTGGGATCCTAATACCTCAAATCCTATACCACAAACCTTGCATTGGGACTAAGATAGGGTTGTTATACCTTCTTTAATTTGTTGAATCCTCCGGTTTCTCCACAAGAATGCTTAAAAACTGGTTCTTGCTACTGTTATGCAATATTCTAGGTTTTCCTATTTTCTATATTATGGTTGTTGTGTAGGACAGTTAGGGAACGAAAGGGTGTCAAGAGGATGGCAAGGAGAGCAAGAAGAAAAGAAAATTTGTGCTTGTTTGAGTGATGAGAATAGGGTGTTCACGCTAGGTTTATATAGAGCTTAGCTAGGATGAGTTTAAGAAGTTTTGAGGTTGTTTCCTTGGTAGAATCTTTCCTAAACTCGTCTCCTTTCTATTTTGTTTGTTTCCTACATGCAATTATTAGTAAGTGATGTTTTTAGAAGCTGCCCATGAGTTTGGAAACTTTACATTATCGTTTTCATGCAGGTTTTTACGTATTACCATGGTAGTGGAATGCATTATTGCGGTAACTAGAACATAATGTTCTTATTGGTTTTTCTCGGCAAACAGGCACTACTGTCATTGTGGAATTCATTACCCCTATAACCAATGTGTTGATCTTGTGCAAATTTCTTTGTTTTGTTCTGGTATGCCTACCCCATCATGCATCAAACTATGCACCTTTTGCACTATTATTTCCATGGTTTTTTCCAAACTTTATTTTATTTTATTTTTGTTTAATTATCCAACAATATTACGGGGTATTACATGTCAAAACCTATTCTTCAAGGTCAACTCAACATAGTGGTGATTCACATCTCTATCCATATAATGCCTCGTAATGGGCCATCTAAATGTTGGCCTGATAATTATTATTGTATGCAAGTTCAGCCAAGTGCAAGTGCTTACTCTAGTTGCCACTACAGTCTAGGGAGCACACCTTGAGCATATCCTCTAATATCTAAACAATCCTCTATGACTGTCCATATGTTGGTGGGTAGAATATTGTATTCATAGTGAATTTTTTATACCCAACTCTCTCTGTAACCTCAACCACAATTGTGATGTGAATCTAGCATCACAATTTTTTGTACACTATCTAATCTCACTATCTCCCAAGCATATAATTCTCATAACCTACAAACTAGATCTACTAATATAATGGGCAAGAAATGTCTTGTATAAGTCAGTCAATCCACCATCACCCAGGTAATGTCCTCTCCCTTCACTCAAGAATTTTGTTGTTGTTGTTGTTGTTGTTGGGGGACATAGGGGGTATAAAAATCCTAAAGGTTCTAATACATTTTATCTCCTCCTAGGTACAGGGCATATTCCAAATTGTTTACCTTGTCGAGTATGGTATGCTTAATCAGGTTTGACCTTGACACACATGTCTAGCATTTGTGCCTCATAAACCCTACCTCATCAACCTGAAAATCTGAGTGTTGGCGTTGCTATGTCGTAATCCCCTCGATCCATCTATGACAAGTTGGACTTCCATATGATGGTGGAAAAGAATTTCTGCTCATCCATGGCACATACTCGAAGGTCTCCTTGATAAGATGATAACTCTATGTTTGACCTCTATCCTCTGAATAAGACTTTTGATTTAATGTGTTAGTGAACATGGTTGTCTTCCATGGGTGATACTGAAGTTGGAAGCTATAGTCATTGAGGAATTCTACATACCGTCTCTACTTGAGGTTTAGATATTTTTGAGTGTGGATTACTTGAAACTCTTGTGATCAGTATCTAACTTAAATCTTTCCTATGTCAGGTAGTAGTTCTTATGAGGTTGCAACTATCTAGAAACATAGGCAATTACCTTTCCTTCTTATACAAGCACGACATGTAATCTAGTCCTTGAGGCATTAGTTTATATGACATATCCACATCCACTTGTGGGAATAGTTAGAATTAGCTCATATGCCAATCTCATCTTAAGCTCTTAGAAAGACTTTTCGTCCTTATTGTTCCACTAAAAATCAATGCCCTTCCGTGCCAACCTTGTCATCGTCTCTACTAGCTTGGAGAAGACCTGAATGAATCTCTAATGAAACCTTGCTAGCCCAACAAAACCCTTGATTCTCATGATTATGCAAGTCTACTTCCACTCAATAATCACCTAAACCTTAGCCTGATCTTGGTTATGCTCTCCTTTGAGATCATATGCCTCAAAAACTTCACTGTCCTCATCCAAAACTCACATTCATTGTACTTAGCATACAACTCATACCTTCTCAACGTCTTTAGCATTGTGGTCAAGTATATTGTCCAAAAACACAACCATACTATCAAGGTAGGGTAAGAAAAGCTTATTCATCAAATCTATGAAGGCTACAAGAACATTCATGAGTACAAATGGCATGGTAGTGAAATCAAAATACCCATATCTTGTATAGAAGACTATTTTGGAAATGTCAACCTCTATGATCTACAGCTAATAGTAGGTGAATTTTAGATCAATCTTAAAGAAATATGCGCCTCCTCTCAATTGGTTAAATAGGTCGTTGATCCTAAGTAGTGGGTATTTGTTCTTGATGGTAGCCTAGTTCAACTTCTTATATCAGCTCAGAATTGCATAGAACCATCCTTCTTCTTGAAAAATATAACCAAGGCCCCTCAAGATGACTCACTCAACTTGATGAACCCTTTCTCTTTTAATTCATCCAAGTAAGCCTTTAACAAGACTAACTCAATTGGGGCCATCTTGTAAGAAATAATGGCTATAAGGTTCATCCTTAATCATACTATAATCTTGATTTTGACCTCTCTAGGTGGGTTAAGCCTAGTAGCTCATTAGGGAACATATCCTAAAAATTCCTTATCATTGGAATGGAACTCATTGGACTAGAGGTACTAAACATCCCCTCCTAAAACAAGGCTCTGAAGTATTTCTTTACTTGCACACTACCGAATAGTATCGAAGCTCAACTCCTTTACAACTAGTGTAGGTTCCCTTGTATTTGTAATGATTCCCCTATCGAGAATCGCAAGTAAATGTGTTTTGAGCAATCTTCTAACAATCCGTAACTTTGTGATCATGCCACGCCATGAGTAAGCATAAAATAAATAAAATAATAAGTTAGAAAATCGATATTGGTTGAATTAGCTAAAAAAATAGTAATTGCAAAGTGAGAATATATTGATGATTGGGAAATAATCACACATCTGATGGAAAAAATTAAAGTTAACAAGGAATATCATTATAAGTATATAGTTACAAGTATATAACACATTTAATGGAAAAAAATAAATAAAATAAAATATATGTATGTACATATATAACTGATTTATTGAGTGACAACCAGAATCACCTAGTTGAATGGGCGGTGGAAGAGAAGGAGTATCGAAGAAGAGAGCCAAGGGGGGGTCTCGAATTATCCGGACAACAAAGGATTGAAGGAGAAGCTAACGGAGTGTCGAAGTGGCATGATTAACTTGAAGAAGAAGAAAGCACCATGTTCGAACGAAGAGGAAGATGAACTGAAGAAGGTGGCCATGGGGGTGTGTGTTGCTGCTACTGATGCCGCTGCTCTGTCGCCAAACGAAGGAAGAAGAGGAGCTAGTTCGTGTGTGAGGGTGCTGGCCATGGATGAGGAAGAAGAAGTGCAAAGACCAGCAACGTGCTGGTTTTGAGTGTGCTGCTGGTTTGGTCGTGGTGGGGCTGGTTGGTGAGAAGAAGAGAGGGAAGAAAGAAAAACAGAGCTATAATGCTCTGTTGCTGCTACTGCATGCTGCTACTTCTCCGAAACGTTGTTGTAGAGCCATGATGCGGTGCTGCTGGCTGGGAGTCACAAACAGAGGATGAGGAGGAGGTCGAAGGCTGCTACGTTTGGTCGTTATGGCACGAGCAGAAGAAGGAAGAAAACTAGCTTTGTTGGTTTTGCCGGCCCCTGCTGCTGGGCGTTAACGCTGCTGGTCATGGGAAGCTCCTAGTATGTGTGTGGTTGGTGCGTCAAGCAGATACGGGAAGTGGAAACAGAGCATGGTTGGTCTGTTGCTGCTGCTGGCCATTGCAGTTGCAGCCGTTGCTGCTGGCCGTTGCTGCTGGCCGTTGCAGTTGCCACTGCTGCTACTGCCATGGGCTGGTGGAACAACGAAGACGAAGAAGATGGAAACCAGGAAATTGCTTCCGAACTGAAATGGAGAAGAATCTAGCCGAAGAGGAAGAAAGAACCAGCAACCGTGGCTGTTGCTGGATCCTACTCATACGATGAAGAAGGAAACAAATGAGCTGGGTTATCTTTTTTTGGGAATGATGAACGAATTGCATCTATTGTGCATGATGTGAGTTTGTGGCAGGATGAAGATATTGAACAGCAAGGTGAAGAAGCAAAACCGAAGCTGCTGCTGTCGTTGCTGTTGCTGCTACGCTGGAGAAGAAGAGCTCTAGTACTGGTGTGTGGCGTTGCTGTGATGGGAAAACAAGAATAGAAGAGCAGCAACTTTGCTGCATACTCGGTGTGAAGAAGAGGAAGATCAAAACAGAAAACAGGGGAGGAAGAATGGATGAAACGGCTGCTGGCCGAACAGATTACTAATGACGCTCTGTTTTGGAAGATGAAGATTTGGCAGCTGTGATTCATGAACCGAAGGAGCTAGAAAAGGAAAAGAACAAGGCTGGATTTTCTATAAGCATGTGCTGGCTGAGATATGAAAATCACGAACATGGGAGTTGTTAGCAGTGGTTGGCTGTGATTTTCTGGTTTGGGGGACGAAGATGTGCAACAGATGAGTTTTATTTGAGTATGTGTGTGGGTTGCCGGTTGTCCATGAAGAACGAAGGGATGAGGAGCTGCTGGCATTGTTGAAGCTGACCGTGAAGGAGAAGAACTAAGAACAGAGGAACGTGAGGCTGGAAATGAAGAAACTGATCATGCTGGCCATGAGGTATTGCTAGATCGTGGAAAAAAAAAAGTGTGATTCTTTTGGCTTGTGCATTTAACAAAACAGAGGAAGGAAAATGATGTTCAAATGGTGGGTTCAACATATGGTTGAAGCTTGGTGGTGTTGCTACTGGAATAAAGAAGACGGTGAATAGCATATAGTGCCAAATCTGAATTGATCTTGGTATATTAGCTGATGCTTTTCAAAATGAAAAGAAATCTTCGATGAACGAATTCTCGTTGTGGCGTCATTCACGCGAAGAAGATGATGCATGGTACGAATTGCAAACTTTTAATCTTAGATAGTATAAAAATTTATTTTAGTTAATTATAAATGTAAATGCAAAATAACAAAAATATTTTATTCAATTAGAATTTAAATAAAACAATTATGGAAATTAGTTTGGAATATTTCTTTAGTAATTTAAACTAAATAGATTTAATCTTAGATTAACTATAAATTATTCTACATGAGGATAGTTTGATTTAATAAAATTAGATTAATTAATCTTTTAAATTAAGATTGAAAAAAAGAATAAAGTTTTTCAACCTATTAATAGTTTTATTTAATATTAGAAGTTCAAGATGTAATAATTTAAATTAGTTGAAACTAAACATGTAACATTTAGAAGTCTTATTTTGTTCGTAATTAAATTAATTATGATATTAATAAATTATGTAAAAATGAATAAACCCTATAAGCTGGGAAATTAATCATAAAAGTCTTTAATTTCAAATTTAGAAATTCGAAAGACTTAGAAATTGTATTAAATTTGATTTCATGAAATTCTAGAATTTTAGAGTAAACCTGAATTAGTTGAAAATTATAATTAAGTTTCATAATACATTTAGAAATTCTTTTAACTTAAGTGTAATTTTATTAAGGGTTAAATTTTAGATTCTATAATTTTAGAGGACCGAACGTCTCACAAGAAAGCAAGGAGTCCTGAAGATATTTGGAATCAGGTGGGCGTGACTTCCTTGCTCATATGTATTATATGGGTTTAAGATTCAAAACATTTGATTGAATATTTCTAAGTTATTAGAATTTTGGTAGGAAATTGATTGAAATTATTTGGTCTATGTGAATGATGTGTGATGCATGATGAATTATTTAATCCATGCATAATTAGTTCAAGACATGATCTTGCATTTAGATTTACTCAATTATGGCATGCATGACTAGGAAAATGTGCATCTAGATCCTATTGTTTATCCATGCACTTTATCATGTTAACTTGCAAGCATAGTTTAGATTATATTTTCTAGTAAATTGTATGATACTTGATGTGATTGAGATTGTTTGTAAAACTAAAATAAGACGATGGTTTATTAAGAATCTACATACAAGTATGATTGACGAGCCTAAAGCGAATCGAGGTGACATCTCCTATATGTCACTGCTTGAGATTATCGAGCTACAAGGAAGATCGTAGGTATTCCCACCCGGAGCTAAGTGTGACAGCTCGAAGCCTTCGGGAGATGGTATGAGTCACGATAAGTACTCTCTCTTAGGTTGTGATGTGAGTGTAGATTGATTTTAGACTGTTATTGGAACCCTCTGAGATTTGATTGGATCACAGGAAATACCGAGAGACATCTCAACCCTCTTCCGGTCATAGACTCCGACTAAAACAAATGAATATTTCAAACGCCTAATGTTTGAAAGTGTTTGTAATGTTTTGGATTGGGTCTGTATAATGCATGTGATGTGTAGGATCGATCCATTGGGCTTTCGAGCTCACTCCCACTTTATATTTTAGGTACACCTGGAATTAGAGTACGGTAACCTACATCAGGAAACTCGCACCTTGATTGGACACCTTATGGGGAGGTCGTCCGGGATAGATGACTTGGAGGTCACGTTTTATTTATCTTTACTGGATTAATTTAGAGTATTTACTGTGGTTTTAACTTTGGTTTATTTTATCTTTAAATGGATTTTCTTGTTTAACAATTTTGGTTTTAATAATAGTCTTTAAAGTTATTCCGCTACATTGTTTCTGATTTATATTGGGAATTTTGGTGAATATCTTGAGAAATTATCTAGGTCTATGTTTGGTATCAAATATCTATCCAGACATTGACTTTAGAATAAGCTATTATGAACTTAATTTTGAAGAAAAAAAGTTTTGACGAAACGAAATTTACAAGTAGCATCTCAATCTTCATCGGGCGACGATCCACACGTGAGACGGCACGTGAACGGAGGTCCAGTTAAAAATTGGGGTGTTACAAATCTAGTATGACCTAATAGTGGGTGAGGACACTGATGTCACCTATTGACTAGAGCATCCTATAAGATTTCCACTATGCTTAGACAATTTTATAAATGTCCTAGAGACTAAGGCCTGCCAAGTTCTCACACATCCATAAGTCTCATATAAATCGAATGCATGGTTACAAGCTCTTTCAAAGTTGTTAGTCATTCAACATCCAAGGTCTATGTACTACCCTAAAAAAAAGAGAAAAGAGAAAAAATTAAGTTTTAGACAATAATAGTTTAATTAATTGTTAGTTTTATTGCATAGTAACTATGTTCTATGCATTTTGCATATGTTTTGCATTAGTTCAGTAGAAAATAGGACATAAGTACTTATAATTAGGTGCATAATCATTTACATCAATATCACATGTTTATTAGTACATTTATAGAATTTCAATATGGTTTCATGTATTTAGAATTGTGTTTTAATGCCCGAGGAAGGTCCTCTATTGTTTGTGCAAGTTTAGAATAATTGAAAAGATGTATGCACAAGGAAGAAATGGAAAAATGGCTTCAAAATTGCAGAAAATCAATAAAGTGTAAAGGAAGAACGAAATTGGGCAATTAGAAGATGTGCCATTGTAGTGTGGCAGGAATTTGCAAAACTCATGAAATTTTAGGATTTTTTATGGACGAGCAAAACTATCACGGTCGTAAATCACGATAGTACAATTAAGGTTGATTTTTAGGTGTTTTTATTTTGTTTTTTATGAGTTTTTAAGTGGGATATATAAATAGGTCATTGTATTAGGGTTTTCATAAATTTTATTGTTGGCTCTTATTGTTATTGACGGCCAAAGAGAAAGAACAAAAGAAAAGCAGAGACAAAGATGAAGAACGAGATCGCAGTGAGAGTATCATCTTTTGTTCATTGAAATCTTTGTTTTGTGATCTCTATATGACGTATGACTAAGTATTTTTATTTGTAGGATGTAATTTTGATTGTAGAAACCTTTGATTTTTATTTTGATTAATCTATTTCAAGGTTTTGTTTTATACTTTGTGTGATTACAACATTTTGTTTATTGGCCACAAATAAATTGATTTCAGATTGTTAAATTAATTCAAGAGAGAGGTTTAACAATTGGATAATCAAAGCATAGACCTAGAATAATCAATTGACTAAGAGATTGTTGACTCTATAGGAGGTTGCACGTGATTGCTATGTTTGTTGCATTAGTTTGTTAATTATACGCCTCGAGAAGGGATATTAGGGAAGAGACTAATAGGTATTAAGGCACCTTGAGAAAGGATTTTAATAATAAGTGTCATAACCTACATAAACATGAATTAGATTAATTGAAATAAGGATTAAAGGAGAATATATGATAGTTTACTATCCTAGAATACTAATTGATATAGTTTAAAACCATCAATCATTTGTTTTTAGTTTGATTTTCGTTTAAAGCATTCAAACTTTGATCTGAAGCCTTAATAAAATTAATACTGAAATTAGATTGGGATTTGAGATTACTAGACCTAAACTGTTTCCTGAGAATGATATCCGATTATTTACCGTGTATTACTATTGCGATTATGTATACTTGCAATGATCTCAACACTAATACCATGGTTGTTAGTAATAATAATAATTGAGATAATAATAGGAACAATATCAATGAACAACAACAACAACAATAATAATAATATAGATCTAAAGAAATATTCTTAAAAATAAGAATGAATATTATTATTATTGGATATTAGAAATAAAAAATAAATAGTAAGTAATAAAAGTAGTTTACTAATAATAATAATCATAATATAATAGTGAAATAAGGTAGCAATAGTTACGATAGAAATTATGATAAAATAAATGACAGTGATAATAGTAATTATAAAACCAATAACAAAAATTATAAAATAGAAACGAAAAATAATTGAATAAGTAAATAAAATTAATGAATACTAATATTAATAATTAATAATAATTATAGTAAGTGTTCATAACATATTATAGGAACTAATAATTTTGAAAAGAGAGAAGATAGAGCGAGAGAGAGAGAGAGAGATGAAAGAGAAATATAAAATAAGAAAAAATGTACAAAAAAAGAAAGAAAAATAAAAGATTAGAAAAGAAATAATAATAATAATATATTAGAAATGTTGATATATATATATATATATATATATATATATATAGAGAGAGAGAGAGAGAGAGAGAGAGAGAGAAAATAAGGTTTGCCTATGAATTAGAATACTTTCAAAGAAAATCTAGGTACTTAATTAGAAATTCCATGTGAATTATCTTTTAGAAATTTATTCGAATTAAATCTCCAACCTACATCCCAAATTAGAAACTCTCTTTGTATTAGAAACCTATTTCAATTAGATCTCTTTACTGTACATCAATTTAGAAACCTAAATTAGTTTCCAATTCAAGGTCAATTAGAAATCTTCATACCATTATATATAGGAGTAATCCTCACCCTTCCCATGGCATTACCAATATTTTCCCTTGTATTCGAAGATGAAAAAGAGAGCAACAACAATAGCCATTGAAGGAGCTTTTCCATCCTCGTATCCTACCATCATCACATTCAAAAGAAGAATAGAAATACTCACATATTAGAAAATGCATCGTTGGAAAACTGAATCTATGCTCTTTTGTTATGTTTAATCATGTTTTTCATCTTATTATGCATCAACTTGAGTTAGAGAAATCAGTAACCAAATCTCTTAAAGTTCTATTGCATGAAACTTGGACATAAATTCACAGTTCATGTTCTAAAATAGTTTATAATCATTATAATGTTTTGTTTAGGATTTAGATCAATTATTTGTGCGAAGTTTTGTCATAATAATCATTGAAGGTAGAAATAAGCATTTGAATGAATTTGAACGTGTAAAGACTCATTAAAAAAAAAAATTTTAAAAACCTATAACCATTACTATTAAAAGTAAAAGAAAGACTTTTAGGCTTAATGGAAAATAAAAACACAAAACAATGCGTAACATGATCTAAAACATATGAAAACTTAGAAAAATCATCTTGCTAAAAATTTTTATTTAAAAAATAGAAAATTGATAAATTAGAATTTTATTAACATATGATTTTTTAATAGAAAATATAGTGTATAAAATCATGAAAAGAGTAAATAGGAAAAATAAGTAAAGAAAATCACCCAAATTAATTTGGAGGGTCTAAATTATTTGAGTAAAAATAAAATTTTTAGATTGAAAATAAGCTATTCATGAAATAGAGTAAAAAGAAATAGTAGAAAATATATTTTAAAATTATTAATAAGGGAAAAAATTCCAGAAAATTAGACTTCTGGAAATTTAGTTAAGAAATAAAATTAATAAATTTCAAAATTAATAAAATGTGTGTGTGCGTGTGTGTGTGTATTTAGAATTATAAAGTAATAAAGGCGAAATAATAGAGAAAATAATATAAAACATTTTCAGAAAATTTAATGACTTGAAATGATGTTGAAAATCTGACTAAAATAAAAAAATAAATGATTGCATGTAGGTCAAAATATAAATTTAATATATGTCTAAGATAGAATAGTACATAATAAATAAGATGAAATAAATTAGGTTGAAAGAAAAATAAAAAAAAATAGCTCAATTAAAAGAAAACAAAAATCAGCAATTCATTTAATAGAGAATCATCTAAATATGTGCAAATCATAAATATTATGGACTATGAGTATATAGTTGATAAAAAATAAACTAGTGAATTATACAAATTGTAGAATTGGTTAAAATAATATAATTTATAAATAAATCAAAAAATAAAATATTTTTTAAAAAATCAAGAATTTGAACTTGCTCAAAAAATAAGTTAAAATATTAAGAAAATAAAATAGCTTTTATCAAAAACATAAAGATACATAGAATAAGGATTTATGTATCGTAAATGAAAATGAATTTGATAACCACGCGAAATATGCATGATATGATTAAATTAAGTCTCAAAATTTAAATTTAATAATACAATGGCAAATTAATTCATCATAATATGGTTCATAAATGAAAATTAATATTTTGGCTAAGTCCACAAATAAAATAGAACAAAAGTGTATAGTAAACTGAAAAAAAATATAAGACTGTGAATGCACTGAAAATAACAACAATGCAATATGAAAAAAAAAAAGCAAAATATGAATAATAAACATGAAAAATATATTTTATCATAGAAAACAAACTTGCTAAATATATTTGTTTCTAAATTAGTTCAACATCTTAGATAGATTCTGGAGTGGTGCGAATCTCAAGGCAATTGGACGCGTGGACAAGTGGAGATGACTACCAGGTTTTAAATTGTTATTTCAATTTAAATAAGTTATACATGCGTGTGATGGATGATATGATTTAATGATTTGGATGAATGCATAATAAATATCATGAATTATCCTTTCTTGTTGTTATATTAATATAGGTTGGATTATTGAAATGTTATGAAATTTATTTTGAAAGTTTGCATATTGATTATTCTGTGTTGCGAAGTTCACCAAGAAAAGATTAATAAGATCACAACCAAATATCGGGGCGGTATTAGGTCATTAGGCGTCATCGTGAATATCCCTAACCCAGGCTTGGCTTCGACCATTTATTTGATTCTTGAGATTGATACCTCTGTTATGATAGTGGTAGTGGTAAGACGGGACTGAGAGTCACAGAGGACCTCACTATCCAGATAAGGTCTTAAATAGGTAACCGACCTTAGGTGTTACCTTTGGATGATATCCCAGGTCACAAGAAAAATCGAGAAGGAATCCTTTCGGTCTTAACGACAACTCAAACAACCTGTTGTCTAAAACACCTATGTTTGAAAGTGTGTGATTGTTAGCAAACCCGCAAGTGTACGGGATCGCAGTAGTAATAACCGGTGAGACCGGATATCGTCCTCAGGGAACATATAAAAATCAACTATCTAAAAGCCCAATTTACTATCAATTTAAACTTTATTAAAGCAACAAATTCGATTGATTAAGAATTAAAATTAAACTCCTGAAAACAGTCAAATAT
>JAJIYU010012240.1:0-14735 GCA_030144865.1 Tinospora cordifolia | reverse complement strand
GCATGGCATGCTCTCATGAGTGATTAAAACATAAAAACATGCTAACTAAAATTAAAATATGATTAAACATGCTAAAACTAAAATAAGACATGCTGAAAATTAGAATTTAAATAAGTATGAACATGCTAGAAATTTTAAATAGCAAAGTAGAGGTTTAAGAAATCTCGTCCACCTTAATCCATGTTTTTGTTGAATCCGGCAGAAGTTCACCTTATCAACAACTTTCAGAACTTTAAACCACCAACAAGACTACTTCAACAACTCTTTAAAATACTGAAATAAGAACTTCTTACACAAGAAAGAAAAGACAGTGAAAAGATGTGCCAAGAAGAAGGCAAGAACAAGCAAAGAGGGAAGCGTCAACTCTTTACTTTGGGATGAGATGAATGTGAGCAAGAGGGGGTATTTATATGTGTTCATGAGCACAAGGGTGGCATCTAGGGCAGCTAGGGAAGTTCACCACGTTTGGGCATATTTCCAAAACTAATAAGGGGATGGTTTGGGTGAGAAAGGCAAGTGTGTTCATGGTTGGCAAGTGGGACCATTAAGTTTTCCAATCCAAGTATGAACAAAATCTTTGAACCTTATTTGTTTCTTTTATGTGTGTGAACACAATTAAAGGTTTAAAATACATTCTAATCTCTCTTGGACGTCCTCTATTAGTAGGAAAACATTTTAATATATTGTGATTCATAAAATCAAATAAGTTTCTAATATGAGCACATAGAAACAAAGTTTTGGAATGTTTCTTATTTCCTTTGGATTATCTCCCTTTTTGGCTCTACATGTGAGCATGAGGCAAGTTTCTATTTTTTAATTTTTTTCTAGGTGAATGAATCTTTCTATATCTCTTTAAATTAGCCATTTTCATTAAACTTCTATCTTGGGTTTGTCACATGTGTGCCCACACACACACTTATGAGACATTTTATATGTAACCTTCGTATACATGATCATTTATATTGGCACATGGAATCATTCTTCATGGTTTCTATAGGTGTGGGCATACTTGATCATTTACATGGCACATGGGATCACTCTTCATAATTTCAAATAATGGACACGTCCCATAGAGCTTAGGGTAGGGTAGGGTGCACATGATCATGGTGTTCCACCCATGTGACTTGCACATGCTAGGGGTGGTCATGACTTCATAGGTTCACAAAAATTAAATAAAAATTAATATCTCCTTATTTACATGAAAATATGATTTGTATCCTATAGTTTTGGAATCACATAAACCTAATGCACATTTTAAGGTATGGTTTGGTCCAAGGTGATTTTTCCTAAAAAACTTTCCTTATTTAAGACCCACTGAGTTCACTAGGCAAATGAAAATTCAAATCTTGGCCAATTGTTCTAATTGTTGCATATGTCATTAATTTTGTTAGTTGATGTCATTTCATTTCGTTTCGAGTCATTTCGATCCCTCGAAGTATCCTAAATGACAATTCTTTCTAATTTGGACTCCCTGAAGGGTGTTTGGCAAATGAAAGCCTAAACCTCGACCAATTGTTCTAATTGTTGGATATATCATTCATTTTGTTAGTTAATGTTATTCCATTTTGTTTTAGGTCATTTTGATCTCCTGAAGTACCCTAAATGAAAATTCTTTCTAACTTGGACCCCTGAAGAGTGTTTGGCAAATGAAAACCTTAACCTTGACCAATTATTCTAATTTTTTTATATGTTGTCCCCCTTAGTTGGTTCATGTCACCTTACTTCATTTCAAGTTGTTTTGGTCCCTAAGGGGTACTAAATGAGAGTTTCGGAAACCTGCCAAATTTAGCCTCGAAATGAGCTCGGTTTCATTTTGCACCCAAATTTTACTAAATAAATGATAAATTTCATTTAATTGAGTGCAGAAGATTTAGGGTATTACAAAACATGCGGTTCATCAAATCCACAAATGCAGGTGGTGCATTAGTTAAACCAAATGGCATCACTGTAAACTCAAAATGCTAGTATCGAATCCTAAATGTTGTCTTGTGTATATCTAACTCTCATATTCTCAACTAATGATATCCTGACCTAAGATCAATCTTAAGAAATGAGTGGCTCCCTTCAATTGATCAAACAAGTCATCTACCATTGGCAAGAGATATTTATTCTTAATTGTTACTTGATTTAATTTTCGATAATCGACACACAACCTCATGGATGCGTCTTTCTTTTTCAAAAATAATACTGAGGCTCCCCATGGTGATTCACTGGGTCGAATGAATCCCTTTTCATGGAGTTCATCTAGTTGAGTCCTGAGTTCAATCAACTCCATTGGTGCCATTTTATAGGGAGGAATGGCTACAAGATTTGTGCCTGGATGTAGTTCAATCTTGAACTCTACTTGTCTGTGTGGTGGTAATCTAAGTAAATCATCTGGAAATATATCTGAATACTCCCACACTACAAGTATCTCAATAATATCTTTCAGCTCCCTAATGTCATCATCCACAACTTGTGTGAAGTCCTCATTCTGTCTTATACAATGCAACATATAGATCATAGGGCTTCTAGGTAATCTCTGCATATCCCCCTTAACTTTCACTAGTTCACCAGATGGTACAATCAATGTGACTTTCCATCTCAAGCAATCAATCTGAGCTTGGTATTGGATTAACCAATCCATGCCCAGTATCACATCATAACCATAGAAAGATAACACTCTAAGGTCGACGGTTATTAATTTATCTCCAAATTTCAACTCACATGAACAAGTTTTCCGGGCCTTATTGTAGTTCCTATGGGAATGGATACATATAATGGTTCTGGTGGTGTGGATATCACTAGTTGTAATCTCCTAACTAGTTCTTCTGACACAAATGACTTAATCGCACTCAAGTCAAACAAGATCTTAACAGCAACATTAAACAATAGAAATATACCTTCAACAGCAAAAGTTGGGTCCGCCTATCCATCTTCAAGAGCAAACACTAGTGCTTGATTCTGTCTGCCCTACTGGTGTAGTTGTTGCTGTAGCTACTATTATCGGGGTTGCCTCTGTTGTGGTTGTTGTTGTCCACGTCCACCTTGGTTTCTTCCCTGACCATTATTCTACCCTTATATTTGTCTTGGTGGTCCCTAATTCTGACAGTCCTTGGCAATATGTCATTTCTGCCCACAGTTGTAGCAAGCTCCTTCTCTTTGAACCTATTGCTTGTCAATTATGCCCTGGGTCTGCTATGTGACACCCCGATTTCAGGTCCGAATTTCCCAGTACATGATCATCGAGTCATCCTTTAGTGAAACCAAGTTGTCAACTTTTCATTTCTTATTTCACTTTCTTACGAAAATATAACATGATCTATATGCAATGCAATCACTTCATAGTACATTAAATGCTCTAGGATTAACCCTTATCACTGGTTTTCATTCATGAAAATAAGAAAATCTCAAAATATTATAAGAATGCAACGGTAAAATCATTAAAACATTCAGCTAATTGCTATCAAATTCATTTACCCAAAACAAGCAAGAATAAGTTAAATTTAAACAATTGAAAAGCTCTACATACATAAATTACAAAATCACTATGGGTCATGTGAAAGTATTGACATCAAGTTAAAACAAAAAGAGATGACTATAACAACCTCTCAATGAGGTGCTAACATCGATTCTTGAGTTTGTCAGTGAATAATCTTGTGAGTACCTGAAAAATGAAATGGGAGTAAGCTTGAAAGCCTAGTGGGTCATCCCTACACATCATCAACATTATACAAACCAAGAATCAAAACATGCACACACTTTCACACATTAATCGTTTCAAGCATTCATTTGTCTGTTGTACTCTAAAGACCGAAAGAGACTCCTCTCTTGATATTTCCTATAATCCAAATGAGTAACTCTCGATACACAATCCAGATGTACCATCATAATTTCTCCAGCGGCACTATCCAGTTTACCATCATGATGTACCTCTCCAGGTATTAGCGCTATTCATACCAAATGTGAGTACTCCATGGTATACAATCCAGACTATACCATGGGATTACTGTCTAAGGAAGGGCAACACAATCCAGTGCTCACAATCCAGTGCGTGCAGTCCAGTGAGTACCTCTTCCACAAACAAATCAGCTATCCAGCTGTTGGAAATATCTACGATGTGCCCAGACTAGTGCACATGATACACTATATGGAGAGTTACAGTTCACCTACAACAATCCATCGCATCGATACGTGGGATTCTTAATAAACCCTTAATCTTATTTAGTTTCCACCATTAGTGTTATCCATAAAACATCATCCATCAAATATTAGCAAATACATGATGAACAGAATGAATAAATCATACACTCGATAAAATAGGCCAAAAAGCGATTAACCAGATCTTATGATTATCATTCAAATCATTCCAATCACCACAAATAACAACCATAGTATACAAAATATCTTAAGCTAACAATCATCATGTTTTGAATCTAAAATTCGAATAATATTAATGAGCAAGGAAATCCTTCCCACCTGATATTCATGGATTTCCTTTACTTCACTAGGATTTGCTTTTAGAACTTAAATCTGCAAAATATAAATATTTTCTCCAAATCTCCACAACCCCCTGAACTTTGATATTCAACATTCATTCATCAACAACCACATCCAAATAGAACATTTATAATCACAGATAATTATTTCTAAGGATGTTCAGGTTTCAAAAATCAAACCTATTAATTAAGGGCTCCCAGACGCCCTAATTCATGTTTTACAGCTCTCCGAATAGTTTCACCTGTTCTTCACATCTTCAATAAATTTGCTTAATTTTATTTTAACTAATTGTAGCTCAAAATTAATAAAATGAACTATTATACCTCTTAGTTTCTGATTCTTAATTCAAAGATCTTCCAAATGATTTATAAAAATAATCTACAACGATAAATTTAAATATAATAATTAGACATCGCACATGTGAATTTCTCATAAGGAGATAGGCTTCTAAATCATAATTTTTCTAGTTTTCTAAACTTTATTAAACAATCATATTAGTCAATCGTTCACCGAAATTCCAATTGATATGCAAAATTCATGACTTTGGTATCAATGGATACAGATTTTGATTCTCTACATTTCTACGGGTTTCAATTAAAACTTTATTGGGATTTAACACCATCAAAAGCCCATCCAAAGGTTATAAAACTTTGGGTATTTATTTTAAAATCTACATGGCAAACTAATACAATCTAACCACATATTTTGAATCTACTCATCACCAGTAGTGTTTTGGTATAACTTTTTCTAAGTTTCACTCACTGTGAAAAAATACTCAATTTTTGGGTATGGGTATAAAACACTATTTATAGTAAAAATTACACCCCTAGGATCGAAATACGGGGCTTAAATAGCATATTTGCAACTAAAATTTGAAAAAATAATTAACTGACACGTTGAATCTGTCACAAAAAGTCTAATTTTCTTTCTTCTTCCCCTTTCTTCTCTGTTCGGTTTGGTGACTCTTCTGGAGATGAAATTCGTGGTTTCTTCAGGAGAACTCTAATTTGTAAGTTGGGAAATAAAGAGGAAATGAAATGATGAAATACTAACATCACGTGAGCCACTAATTTCTTTCCACCGCTCAATTGTTTACATAATGCAAACCCAACAATGTTTACAATTGATCCCACTAGCCACGTCATCTATTATAAGTTGAGCACCACCATCCACATGAATTTGTCAAATTCACCACCATGCATTTTAAAACCAACTCCACCGCCCCATTTGGTTTTTATAATAGCCAATAGGATGTCAAGGGTATCACTTAACTATCCAACTCCCATCACATGATATCCTTCCCTCATTTAACTTTACTAACCAACCAATCAAATTAGATGTCTCAACTTAGCTAATTAGATTTCATACCACCATATCATTCCCTTTCATTTGTCTTTTTCTTCACTTCCAATTGTTATCCAAATAACCCACATATTAGTAATTAACCGTAAATATATATGTGCATAATTATCCAAATACACCATGTCATTTATTTCATTTGTCTTTTTATTTAACTTCAATTACTATCCACACATTTATTTTATTATCTAAATAACCCATTACATCATATTTACCTTGATATTATATTTTATCTTGTTTGCTCAACATCATCTCCCATAAATATATTTATTTCCACCTATTTCCACCCATAATTTATACATTTATTATTATTTTTATTTTTATACAACCATTATTTCTTTTAATAAATCATTTAATTTAATTAATTTATACACCTTTATTTTCATTTGCCCTATGGTGCATAAATTTATCTAGAAACATTATTCATTAATTTTCTTGATTATATTATATTTTAAAATTTTGTTTTCAACGTGTATGCATTATAAAAATTCGGGTTATTACATGCTACCTCTAAGGTTGAATCCTAATCTATTTTTCTGGTTCCCTTGGAACTTTTTTCCATGACTTGGTCTCTCTCCACTACTTCTCTATAAGTTTTTAGACCCATTGGATTCACCACTCTGCGAATTTCAATCTTCGGTCCTTCTGCAAACCCACAAACCTTCATTTTTCTTGTCCTCAATCAATTTAGGTGCAATCTTGGCCAATTTAGTGAACTTGACCTCATACTCTTATACAATCATGTCCTTCTGAGTCAACCTGATGAATTTAGACTCCATCTGCACTTAAGTAGCTTTTGGAAAGAATTTCTCATAAAACACCTCCCTGAATTCTCCCCAGTTCATATGTTGCATATTAATGTTCGAATTTGCTTTCAACATCTGCCAACAACTCTTGGTTGGTCCCTTAAACTGATGCATGGCTAGCGCAACTCTATGGGGTCCTGTAAGCCCTAGTACATCCAGGTGCTCATCTAACTCCTAGTACCAATGATCTATAGCCATACTGTCAGATGTACCATCAAATTGTAAGGGTTTGAGTTTTTGTAACTCTATCAGCATCTCCCTCTGCACCTTATCCTTAATATCCTTTTGCGCCCTCGGATGTACCAGAACCTCTGGCCAAGGCATTGGCTATTGTACTGAATCTAGTCTTGGTGTTGTACTTGTATTTGTGACTGTGGCGCCGCCTATGGCTACACTTGTGGCAGTACTTGTGGCAACACCTATGGCAGTGCCCTCACAACCTGCTTGAACACCTGTCGAGAGATCTCAATCACCATTTCTAGTGATAACATCATTCCAACTAGAGTCGTTGCTGCCACCAGGGCCCTTTGATCCCTTTAACCCAATTCGTCAATGTTTTCAGCCCTCGTCATATTTTTCACGAGTTCTTGCCATTATCTACAAGTCAAAAGTCATTTTAGTATCTGATAAGCTATCATAACGAAGAATTGTATTCTTAATTCAATTCAATTTGGATGTATGCAAAACCCATCTTTCCTAATCCTTAGGATACAAAATGCATTTTTTCATACTTGAAAAAATAATCATCTTTTCTTGGATCATTCGTTTTATTTATCGCCTCATGTTTTATTCTCGTTTGTGCTACCATGGCGCTAGATTTATGTCTCTAGGTTCTCAATTTGTTTAGTAACCTATTGATTTATTTTTCTAAGTTCTATTTGTGGATTTTCAAAGTGTTCTAATGTCGTTGGGTGTAGGATTTTGGTCTCAAATTTAAATTTTCATGGCATACACATTTCAAGTACACAATCAAGCATGCAAGTAAAGCATTAGCACATCTCATCACAACCAGCATGCTAGCATAGAGAAATCTCAAGCTTTAACCTATGCCTTTGGGTTTGAGCATCCAATACTACTATTGCCCATCAATATAAATTCCCACTTAGAGGCTCACTACACCCAAACAATTTCACAAGTTTATCAATGTCCAAGGCTTCCTAGGCCCCATTACACTTAACCGTCCCACACCAGCCCAGCATAGGGAAACAAGTTTGTCCAAAGCCACCGATCACTCACCAAACATGCTCTGTCATTCTTCAGGTCCAAGATTCCTCTATATCCCCAAATTCCTATGCGTCCCATACCACATAGAAACCAAAGATACAAGAACTTCTCGATCTTGTGTCTTAACCAAAGAAGTGTTTTGTTTCACACGTTATAGTATCTAGCTTGTGCCCAAAAAGATTTTATTTGTGATTTACTATGCTACCCTTGCAACACCAAAGTCTTTGCCTATGGTCTTTATTTTCTTTTGAACATAGGGTCTCATCTCTTGGCTAAAAGGTCATTCCATCGAACTGACAACCCACATCCCTTTTATAATACTACATTTGGTTCCATCTTTGTACTCTAATAAGTTTTTTTGCCTGTAAATATCACCTCTTAGTTTTTTCATGGAAAATAATCATATTCTTCAACTTCAACTACTTGTATGAGCTGGTGGGAAACCTCCAGTCGAGCAACGAAACTAAAGTCTGCTTAGCAACCAGCCTTCTAGAACAGGATAACTCATCTCTCTTTCAATGTTTAAATTTACTCAAGACAAGGCTTACCCACTATCAAATCAACTTGTAATCTTTGTATCCAAACGAAACATTTGAATACAAATATCTTTTTGAAAAATAGCCTTTCAAAATGATTTTGAATTTCATAACAACAGTTATGGCATTCTAAATCGATTCAAAGCAAAAATCTTACCTGGTGAGCTACTACCTAAGCTCTGGACTACTTATGTAATTCACCTCTATCTCTACCCAACAGTTCTACTAACTAAACTCTAATACCAACTTTGTAACACCCCGATTTTCAAATTTTTCACATTCATTGTAGGCAACATATTTGTCTCATAGCTTGAGACTTAATTTCATTCGTATGCAATTACTCCTGCTTTCAATTCAAGAACCGAGATAACATTTTTTTCTTTACATTAGTTATTTCATCTACTAGTCAGACCATATCCCAAACTACAAAAGGATGCATAAATAAACTAGCTTAGAAATAGATTAACAATAATCTTGGGATTATATAATAACTGAAGAAACTTTAATTTAATATTGAAATTAAGAACAAATTTGTGGGCCCCATGGCCGATGTAACACCCCAACCCCCACATTCATTAAGCATTGGACATAACCACCATTCTTTGACAGTGCACTTAACCATTTGGCGAGTTGGGTCCATGTTACTTTACAAGTGACACACACTTGACTTTTTATTTTTCAATACCTCATGCCTTAGAGTAAATTCAAGAATACAAATTTCCATTTAATAAAATCAAGGCAATTAAACATAAAGAAAAATTCAACTTCTTTATTCATAAAAAAGAAAGTACATAACTTTGTAATGTAAATTATTATATTGTTGATCAAAAGAAATTCATAACCTCTAAAAATTAAATTTCAACGGAAGACTTATTCAAATAAAGATACTCATTCCAGTTCCCACCAAATAAAGATACTCATTCCAGTTCCCACCAAACTCCAATATACAAGTTCTGAGCATGTCTTCAAGCATTTGAATAACTCAATCAGACAGTCTGTCGAACTGAGGATGAAATGTGGTACTGAGACAAATACGAGTCCCTAACCGAGTCTGCAATGACTGCCAAAACCTCGAGTAAACCTCGAATCTCTATCCAACATAATAGATACAGGTACCCCGTGCAGTCTCACTATCTCTCGCATATATAACTTGCTCATCTTGCCCACATAGTCCTTGATGTTCACTAGAAGAAAATGGGTAGATTTTGTCAACCTATCAACAATTACCCAGATGGCATCATATCTACCTGGAGTCTGTGGTAACCTAACAATAAAATCCATCGTGATATGCTCCCATTTCCATTATGGAATGGATAATGGTTGCATCTGCCCTCCAGGCCTCTGATGTTCAGCCTTTACTTGCTGACACACTCCACATTTCTATACATATTCAGCTATATCATCATTCCATGCCACCACATTGTTCTTTTCATATCATGGTACATCTTGGTCGCTCCTAGATGAATAGTATACTGTGATCTGTGTGCATCCTGGAGTAACTTAGCCCTAAGATCTTGGTGAACTGGTACCCATATCCTCCCTTGGAATTGTAAGATACCATCAAAATCTCGATGCCAATCATTTCGATCAGAACTATTAACCCAAGAATCATACATCCCAAAATCTGGATCATGTTGCTGCAATTCCTTAATCCTTTGACTTTGAGCATCTGTCAACCTCATATGCATTTGAGCGCATATGCCCAATGAAACATCAACAGAAAATGTACTCATAACTGTAGCCTATTCTAACATTTGCAATTCATGAGCCATTTGACAAGCCACAACTCCAACTTCAATATGTTTCCTGCTTAATGCATCAACAACAACATTGGCTTTTCCAAGGTGATACTCAAGATTAAAATCATAATCTTTAAGAAATTCTAACCATCTGCGTTGCCTCATATTCAACTTTTTTTTATCAAACAAGTACTTCAGACTTTTATTATCAGAGTATAATGTGAACTTCTCACCATAGAGATAATGTCTCCAAATTTTCAAAGCGAACACCACTACCTCTAATTCTAGATCATGTACTGGGTAATTCTTCTCATGCACCTTTAATTGCCTAGATGTATAAGCTATCACTCTATCTTCTTGCATCAAAACACACCCCAAACCTGAATGTGATGCATCAGTATAAATGACTAGCTCCTTCCCAGGCTCTGGAAGTACAAGTACAGGTGCAATAGTCAGCTTCCTCTTCAAAGCAATAAAAGCTTCTCCACATTCATCAGTCCACACAAAGGCCACAGTCTTCTGAGTTAGCCTATTCAGTGGAGCAGCTATTTTAGAAAAACCCTCCATAAATTTCTTGTAATATCCTGCTAAACCCAGAAAACTTCGAATTTCAGTCACCATGGTTGGTCTGGGCCAGTTGATAATAGCCTCAACCTTTGAAGAATCTACAGAGACCCCCTCTGCACTTACCATGTGACCTAAAAACTTCACTTCATCTATCCAAAACTCACATTTACTGAACTTCGCATACAATATGTGTTCTCTCAAGGTCTGTAAAGTAGTCCTGAGATGTCGTTCATGCTCTTCCCTAGTTTTGAATAAATTAGAATATCATCAATGAAGATAATGATGAAGTGATCAAGATATAGTTTAAACACCCTTTGCATTAAATCCATAAACATAACAAGTGCATTGGTTAACCCAAATGGCATAACCAGAAATTCATAATGTCCATACCTTGTTTGAAAAGTTGTCTTAGGTATATCCTCTTCCCTAATCCTCAAATGATGATACCCCAATCTCAAATCAATCTTTGAAAAGTATTTGGCTCCAATTAGCTAATCAAATAAATCATCAATTCGAAGAAGTGGATATTTATTTTTTATAGTTACCGTGTTCAGCTGACGATAGTCTATACACAATCATAGACTCCCATCTTTTTTCTTCACAAACAACACCGATGTTCCCCAAGGCGACATACTTGGGGCGATAAACCCTTTACTCAACAACTCTTCAAGTTGTACCTTAAGCTCTTGTAATTCCTTTGGGGTCATACGATACGGTGGAATAGAGATGGGTTTAGTTTCAGGCATCAACTCAATAATAAAATCGATCTCCCTTTTAGGAGGTATTCCAGGTAAGTCTTCAGGAAATACATCCGAAAATTCATTTACTACAGGAATTTCCGACAACTGAATCTCCCGTTCCTTTTCATCCACTATCTTTATACTAACTAACCATTGTGCTTCCTCATCAGTGACTAATCGACCTGAGTGGGAGTTTTCGAGGTATCCATGCCTCTATACACAAAAGAAGGTTGTCCTGGAATCTGAAAAACTACTCTCTTGGAAAAATAATCAATATAAGCATGATAAGTTGCAAGCCAATCCATACCTAATATAGCATCAAACTCCAAGAATTTTAGCACTCTTAAATCAACAGACATTCCATGTCCTTCATATTTAACAACACATTTCTCACATATCAAATTAAGATCAATCCTTTCTCTGGCAACTGTACTCATTATCAAAGGTGTACTAGTTCTAACAGCAGTAAGTCCCAATCTATCTACCATACTACCAGAAATAAATGATAATGTGGATCCAGCATCAATTAAGACATACATCATAATATCACAAATGTTGATCATACCTTCAATTAGATTCCTGCTGGCCTTGGGATCACGTTCAGTCATAGTTTTAGCTTGCTCTCTTGGAGGCGCTGAAGTCATTTGGGATGGAGCTGTCAATCCCTTTTGTGGTGCTCGAAATGGACATTCATTTCTTTTGTGCCCTTTTTGCCTACACTGAAAACAAGTAATAGATGAAGAAGGAGTGAACTACCCTGTTTGTGACTGTACCCTGGATACTGACATTCCACTCTGTCCTTTGCCACCTTATCGTCCTGATGGAACTAGCGATCCAACTAAAGAACTCTGACTCTAAGATCTCCCCATAAATTATTGTCCCCTGAAACTTGCTATTGGAAATGATATCATTAGTGTGGCAGATGTTCCGATCCTACTAGATACTTATCCCATACGAAATCTTTTATTTCCCTCAGATTGGTTTTTTGTTCCACCTGGATTTATTTTTCCCCTGGAATGCTACATTTTGCCCAAATGATAATAGGGAGGTACGTGATGTAGTCTCCTGATTTGCAGTCTCAACCCTCTCAAAGTCCAAAGCCTGATTAACGACATCCGCATACGTCTTTACCCTAGCTAGTGCCAATCCCTTACATATGATGTCACGGAACCCATCACGAAGCTTCTTCATTCGTAGATTATCGGTGGCCACTAGCTCTAGTGCGAAGAAAGACAGTCAAGTAAATTCATGTTCATATTCTCGAACTGTCATATTCCCCTGCTTCAAATAAAGAAATTGATCGCTTCGCTTATCTTTATCAGTTGGTGGGAAAAAAACATTCATAGAACATCTCTTTAAATTTCTCCCAATAAACTTCACCTAAATTTTGTCTACCTGTAGACTTCCACCATTTCTCTGCATCCTCGGTGAGTTTAAAGGTAGCTAATCTCACTTTGTCCTGATCTGCCACTTGCATATCTTCAAATATAGTTTCTATCCTCATCAACCAGTTTTCTGCAACTTCCAACACCAATCCTCCTGTGAATGTTGGAGGTTCTCTCATTTTAAAAGCTTTCATTACCTTATTATACCTTTTCTTTTCTTTTTCATCCCTTCTGTTTACTGGTACTGGAGTTTCTGTTGCAATAGTTGGTACTACTTCATTAACCCCAACACTACTGACACCAACTTCAGGAACTAGTGATGCATTAAGCCTCTGCAACTCTTCTCTAATCTTAGCCATCATTTCTGTTAGTTGGGTGGTACTCTGTTGTTGCATCAGTGCCATCTCCTCCAACTTCTTAAAACGTTCCTCATGAGAATCCATAATTTCCTTGCCTTCTTTTATTTAATCTACTCATTCATAAAAGAAAAGAATTGCATTAAATAACACTAACAATTTTATAATCTAGATCCAGCTACCCACACAAAATCTACATTCATGATACATATCCATTAACCATCATATGAAGAAATTAATCAAAATATACACACCTAAAACTTAACTAATATTTCATTTAACCATAGTTACTTTATACATCACAAAAATGACCCACCATTGTTCTCCATCAGTTTTTTACCTTTCCTTCCTTATTTACACCCCAAAATACATTCATAACTTAGGTTATTATTACTGCCTTATGTACAACAAAAAGAGACTTTCTCCTTACTACAATTACTATAATGACCGCCCACAGCTATTACAGACTCATTTTGCTTGTTTTCATTTTCTCGTTGAGGGTTCTACTTCCCTCTTCCTTTTCTTGTTAATATTTACACTAGATGTGCTACTGCTATGTACTGCAGCAACAGCTATGGGAATTGCCACTACTTCCCCGGCATTCCCAGAATGTTTTGGTTCTAGTGGATGCAATACTTGATTCATTAGAGCTTCTGGGCGAATCAACCACGCTCGCAGTTGTTCATGACTGCGACAAATAGCGTCCAAAATGGCATCAACCCACGCTGGAAGTCGCTCGCTAGGTCATGATCGGTTTGCCATTCTATAAACCTGATAGGTTCACAGTCAAACAAACCAACTCAGTACATAGTCAGCATATAGCACGCACACACCCATCCGCAATAGCAATCAGTCAATCAAAACATGGTCCCTAACTAAGGTAACTCCCTAAGGTTCCTTAAACTAAGACTCTAATAACACAAGGCAATAACGGGGTTCGTCGTGACAATACTGTCTCCACTTTGACATGCTGGACAAACTCCAAAGGCGTGGTGGGTTTTGTTCCACACAAGGACTTATTGTTGTCGCCTTGGTGAACACATCATCTCAATGAAACACTCACCCTGCACTTATTAGTCGAGGGACACTCCAGTTGTAATACCCCAGAATTTTGTTAAAAAAATTTAAAATAAATAAAATAAGTTGAATAAATTAATTTCAAAGATTTTAAGAAATTTTGGGTGCAAATGGTGGGTCGACCTCTGAAAAATAGAATAGATTAGAGATATAGTGGAAATTAAACAAATAAAACCTTAATTTGATAATTAAATAAAAAATTAAGGTTTAGTAAAATAAATAAACAAAAATAAAGTGTAAATACACATATTGGCTAATATGTGAATAAGGTGTATGTTAACATAATAAATGTTAATATTACATATTAGGGGAATATGTACATAGAAAAAATTATATAAGTAAATAAAATGTATTTGTTAAAAATAAATCAAACATTATGTGAATATTAGTGTATAATTACATAATTTATCTGAAAATGAAATATGAAATAAATAAAAATACATGAAAATAGAAAATATTGATTATTT
>JAJIYU010012239.1:0-14682 GCA_030144865.1 Tinospora cordifolia | reverse complement strand
CCCCAAAACATTAAACCTGCACTGTCAAAAAAATTTCACAGTTACTAATATAATCTTAAGACATGGTGTTGGAAACACCAAAGAAGTTTTTAAGACCAAAATTAAGAATACCCAGTAACTAGTTGAAGCACCAAGGGCAACAACCTTGTTGCCAATAAAAGGTGACTACCAATTTTGTGTCAAAAAGAAATAAAAACACCAAGTATTATACAATAAGATATACAGACAAAGAAAAAGAAATACTTTCTACTGAAACGATGATTTCCACAATATGTTGAAAAGAAAAATAAAAAAGGCAAGAAAACGGGTTCATGTTACCTTTGGCGTTCTCCTAGAACATCAATAACTATGTGACCAGAGGTTCGTTCCACAAGCACAAATCCATAGGAGGCAGCGGCATAAACCAATGCCTGTTCATCAGGAGACTCACCCTGATAATCTATCAATCTCAAAGAGGGGTCTCCGGTCTCCTTGACCAGAGGCACAACAGTATTACAAGTAGCCAAAGCAAGGAAGAAATTATGTGCATGCTTTCCCTTCTCAGTCTCTATGCTGCTTTTGAGTAGCTTTTCAAGCTCAGGGTCAGTCTTTACCTTCATCTTTGGTTTCCAAATCTGTCCATCCACTGATCCAAAAAGAAAAATGAAAGACACATCATTTTTCCTGGCAAACACAATAAAAGATTGGAGCTAAAATAAATCAACTGAACATAAGAAAAAGATAAGATTTCCAACCTTGGATGTAGTATCCATCTTGCTCTCTTGGGGAAGGAGCTTTTCCACCATTGTAAGCTAGGCCGTGTATACTAGCACACCGAAATTCCATCTTGTTCTCAGTCAATGTACCAGTTTTATCCGAAAAAATATATTTGATCTGTCCAAGATCCTCATTTATATTCAAAGCCCGGCACTGGAACCTTGAATCCGATGCTTCATCATATAAGCGTCTATCACGGATCATGAAGTATGCTTGTCCAAGACGAACCAGCTCCATTGAAATATAGAGAGAGATTGGGATCATAATCTGGAATACAATAACCGACATGAGGAATGAGAATACTATCTCCAGCCCTAAGCCATAATAGTTGTAGTCCTCTTCCGTGCCTTCAGAAAAGTCTTTCTTCCTATAATAAGGCAAGTAGTCCAACTCATCCCGATGCCGCCTTAGCCAGACCCCAGCACAAGTAGAGACTACAGTACACATCCCGATAAGAGCTAGAGACAGTAATATGATTTCCCGATTCATTTTTGTTTCCAATCTACTCCTCTTAGATGGTGCTCCGGAGCTATTGAGCATTACCTTGGTTTCACGACCAGCATAAACTGCAACCCCAACTGCCCAAGCTGTGTTCTTGAGCTCACAACCGCGAAGGATTATATTTGAAGGTCCAAGTGAAATACGTTTCCCATCAATCTCCATGTATGCTTGGAAACCATATATATTTCGATTGGGACGTTCACACTTTATCAACCCTTGGATCCCTTCTTTCTCTGGCATCTTCAAGAGGGTCTCTTGCTTAGCATATCTAGTTTTCAAATTTGATTCTCCATCTAAATTTATAGTCTGGACATAAGCAACGCCACTAGGGTCGCTTGTAGAAAGCAATACCATGTCACAAGGGAGGGTTTCATTCGCAGAAACTTTAATAATCTCTCCAACCCTTATCTCTTTCCATATCTTGGATTCAAATGTACCATTCACAAGTACTAATCCTAACCGATTATTCTCAATTTTATCGGATCGATGCCTTCTCCAATCTTCATAAGCATCCTTAACTGCTGTGACAAGTAGAACAAATGCCAATGGCAGTATAGAAGCCCCTCTTCCAAACACAGCCAACTGAGGTAGCTGATTCAAAATAGCAATCACAAGAAAGTAAATATATGCAACCCTATGAAATTGCTCAAACAAATTCCTGGGCAAGAAAGTTATAACGGAATACTTGCTTGTTCTAATTGCATTGCCTGCAAACTCAAACTTCTCGTTAGTTTTGTCGGGGTCGTTCAAGTAAACAAGCCTCGCATCCTCGTCACTTATCTCTTTCAACGACGAACTGAATCCTTCAAATCCATATCCCTTGGAACCGTACCGCATTGGTGGATTCGAACTCGAACGGCTAAACCCCTCTATCGAAGATGAGGCGGAGTGGAACGAAACGCCATCATCGATGGAATTCCTCCCGGAACCTCTGTTTTGAATGGATCCGATACTTTTTCGAGACGAGGAATTTTGGTAAATTTCAAGGGGGGCGGGTCGCTCCCTATCTCGATCGCGATCTCTATCCATTCTAGAAGAAAAATTTTGAGACTTGGGAGGTGGGTGGCCGGAGTATTGCTGGAAAATTGAAGGAATCGCTGGTAGGTCTGTAGTGATCGGAGGTGAACGAGGCGAAGGGATCAACAAAGGGCGCTCAGAGGCCATGATCCGAAGATCCAATGCTCTCTGAGCAGCTCAAAACTTTGACTTTCTAGATTCATATAAAATTTGGGTATTCTGTATCTCTATCTTTTTTGGTGGTTTTTTTTTTAATCCTATTTGATCTCAAACGCAATCACAAACCCAATACTACAATCCAAACAAGCAAACAAAAGACACAGAATTTGTTCAAAGTTGCAGAATTTAACCTGAAACAACAGAGATAAAGAGACACAAAAGACGCGATTTTGATCTTACGATATTGAAGAAATCGACTAACTTCGATGTTAGAAAGAGCTTTTACGCAGAAAAACAGATGAATATGACGATGATTCTTGATGGGTGGCTGTTACTATTGTTGTTGTTCTTCTTCTTCTGTCAAACAACGATGGCTCTGGTGTTTAAGAGAAGATTTATTTACAAGAAGCGACGGCGAAAGCGAGAAGGTTGGACATTCGGGAGGGTGGGACCGGATCAGCACAGCGCCGTAACAATTCCGGACATCTCAAAATGTCTCTTTTCAGATCTTCCTCCCATTAAATTTCATTTCTCCTTCTTTAATTTCATGAATTTTTGATTCATTTCTCCAGTTGAAGATATTTGCACCAACCTCCTTCAACGAAAGCTTTTCTTTCTTGATTTAAACATGACGATTTAAAAATATATATATATATATTTAATTTGTCATCACATGTGGAAAGGAAAGAACTACAATGAGAGCACAACACAAGTCACATGCATGAAATTAAATAAAATGTAATGACCTGTATAAATTGAGTGAAAATACCTTATATTATATGGGTGGGAGATATGTTTAATTATTTAAATTTAATATAGTTGTTACTAGATGTAATTACATATACCAAGTGAAAGTTAATTATGAACAGCATTTTTTTCCATTTTATAGAAGTAATTACTATGTTTTAATTTTAAAGTAAATCAGCATTTGAATTAGGATGTCACTATTCTTTTAATGCTTTATTCTAATAAAGATTAAAAAATTATTAGTTGAAAAAAAGTTTTACATTTAATGTTTACTTTTTAATTTCCTCACCTAAGTTTAGAATTAAACTATTTAAGAATATTATAAAATGTGTTGACTATTTTGAAATTAAATTCTTACAGTATGTTTGTATTTATTTGTAACTGTTGTTATCATTAAAGATTACTCTAAATTATTGGGTAAGTTTTGTATTTTCCTACTTAAGCAAGTAATTCTTTTAATCAAAAAGTTAACAATAATAACAAAATCATTTTGATAAATTTTCTAACAATAATATATTGTAAATATTTGTTCTCAATTGAGTTTTGAATTTATAAAATGTGATTTCTCCAATATGCAATCTTTAGATGCTTAAGATGTTAGATCTTTTTCATTATGCCAAAAAAATAAAAGTTTTCGGTCAATAAAAATAATCAAAACAATCTTTTTTTAAAAAAAATAAAAGTTTTTGTCACTTTATTCACTAATTTATTTCCCTTTTCTTGAATTCATATATATTTTTATTTATAATTAATTAATGAATTTTTTGTTTTAGGACCAATAATTATTTTAAATAAAGATTTGACTTATGTTAAGTTGAGGTAAGTTAGAACTTAAACGAGAATAAATTTTTAATCATTTGATGTCTTTGTCTATTTTTACTCATACAAGCTTACATTCATTTTATTTATTTATTTTAGAAATAAATTATAAATACTTAATGAAACTTTTTTTTTATTATATTATAAAAATCTTCGACCTAGTTTCGTTTAAATTGGGACTTGAATAATTAATAAAAACATAAGATTCAACAAATCAATAAGTAAACCAAAGTGTGCCCACACGTTCTTTTCCCCTTAAAAAACCATTAATCTAGAATTGTTATTCACAGACGATCTGACTTGACTGAAAAGTCATCGGTCAAAATGGAATAAGTTGACCCAGGAATCCAGATGTAGGGAGGCCTAAAGAAATTAGGAATAAAAGAAGGAGGTGACTACACAAATTACTTGGTAAATCCAAAAAGACTCAAGAAACCGAATACTTGAGAGATTGTGAGGTTTTCTTTCATTTTTTTACGTAAATATTTCATAGTTGTTAACGGCTTTACAAGTTACCGGTCGCTGAGAGCTTCTAGAAGTTCTCCAGCCTCCCTGTTTTAAATCCGACCGGCGGCTTCCCCGCTTATCCGCTTTGGAATTATCAAAATAATAATAATAATAATAAAACTATTATTGTTATTATATAATAATGATAATAATATTAAATAAAGTTTGGATTTGGAATCTTTCTTTTTATAATTTTCGGTTTTAAAAAGTCAGCTATTTGTTTGAGATTCACATCCAAATAATTTCAATTGCCGGCTTTGTTTGTTTAATTTCACACGTCTTTTTATGTTTTTATTTTTTTTTAATCATATGAATATTTTCGCAAATAAATGGGGTATAATTGCATTAAATTTAACGCCGTTTGATGAAATCAGTGCAACTAAGTTTGCAACTTGGTGTAATCTGATTGGATACTTGTGAGGCATTGTGGGCCAACATTATGTTCGGTTTGACCGTTTGACCTCCTCAATAACATCTTCTAGAAAATTGTTATTAAGATTAAACAAAAAATAATTATTTTTTCTTCAGTTCGTTTCTATGAGACTATGAGTAAGGGGAGAGAAGAAATACAGACGAGCCGCGTGAAATTTAATGCTGAATTTTATATCAGTAGTATTGAAGAAAAGGGATAAGTGATAAAGCTTGTAATTAGTATTTCGTTTTTTGACGTGTTGGTCTGCGTCAGCTTATGCATATCTATTAATTAGTACAAACCTTTCAATAATTTACATTCTACCCCTTCTCCCTCCTTAAAAACAAACAAATAAATAAATAATCAATTCTTTTTAATTAAATAATAGCTAAGTACAAACTTATTTTTAAAGTTAAAGGGAAAAATTAGTACAAGAGGTTGGAATGAAATCTTAAAAACCTGTCTCTTTATATTTAATCAATTCTTTATTATTAAATTAAAAAACAATGATTATTATAAGATGCTAGACTCTAACTAAGTACAACTTGTTGAATATATTGTAACCTTAGTTTCTTTTTTTTTTTTTTAAATAAGTTTAAAAGTGGTGAATATGACTAAAATTAAAAGTTTTGAATTAGAGTCCTAAATATATATATATATATTAAAAGAGTTTTTTATTTATTTATGGTTTGACTATAACTTGAACAAGAATGCATATAAAATTTAACTGCAAACACACTATAAAACAATTAAAAATTTAAAGAAAAAAATATTATAATACCTTAGTTTAAATGGTGCAAAAATAATTCTTTGAATAAATTTTTGCTGTCTGTGCTCACTATGAGCAAGGCCCCAAAAGGCGAAACAGCTCTGGGCCACCTATTTTTGAGGACTTCATATATATAATAAATTATTAAGAAAATCATATATATATTTTTTTTAATTTACAAAAAAAGTTATACATTAACTTTATTTTTTTATTTATTGATAATTTTTAAAAATATAATTTATTTTATTTAGGACCCTAACTTATCCTTTTGCCCTAGAATCTTAAAAATTTAAGACTAATCCAATGAATCAAATTAAGTTAGGACACTTCAGATCACTAAAAAAAGGGGGGAATATGACTTTATTGTGACAATAATAAGATTTGGCCTCAACGAAGTTTCCCGGGAGGGAATGTCGTCAAACAAATTGTATTGTCCAACAAGGTGATCGGTGTAGAAGGTTATAGAGAGAATTGTTAAATAAGTCGTAGCAATCGGCTCGTGTAACACGCGTTGTCTAGTTATTGTTGAACAACTCCGAGATGTTCCCGTGGTATGCACGCCCTCTTTCTTCGCACTAGCCTTCCCATTCCTTACGTTAAAGTTGGAAAAGTGACACAATTTCATCAATAGCGTGGTTTATCAGGCATTTTCATACACCACGTCCACTCACCAGGAAGAAGACACTTCAAACATATCAACAACATAACTACCATACATATTCACGAGCAAAAAGATTGCAGAAAAACCGACAAGACAGACAAACTAACTTGCTTGGAATTGTTTACGCCATGCCATGCATTCTTTTTTATCTTTATTCCAAGTTCTAAACTATTCTAATTCTATTTTCCACACCCACACTGGTCTTCCTTTTTACATAACGTAATACGTGATCATGTATTTAGTTTTAACATTATTCAATTCTTTTAAAAACATAAATATTGCATTCCTTCTTTTAATTATTCATTCATTAATTTATCAATTTAATGTCCTTTATCTTATTCTAGATACAATAATCAAAATTATTATGACTATTAATCCAGTAAGTCTTTTCCATAAAATTAAGAGCCATAAAATTATTTTGTATTTACTTAAGTCTATTAATTGATATGTCCTAATGCACCAAAATCATTTCATAAAATTTAAATAAACATATAATGTTATATCTTCATATGTTTAGTTAAAATTAATGTTTATAACATAGTGACACTGTCACGTATAATATCAAAAGTAAAAATTAATTACTTACCAAAATTGATGTTGAACTAATCGCTAATATTCAATTTAAAATTAGACTTCGATCTACTAATATTATTTTGTTACAAAATCATTTCACATGCATTGCATTAAATTCAACTCTTTTTCTTTCATTTCACATGCCTTTTCTTTGTTCTTCTTGCAATAAAATAAAAATAAAAATAAGAGGATTAAAATATTCTAAATCACGTCACCCTTCTTTTCAACTAGAAAAAAAAAAATTCACACATTGGAGGAAAAATGTGGTTGGGAATAGTTTGATTAATACATGGAGGAAATAAAAAAGAGAGATTAGGGTCCAAATATAACTTTAGGAGCATTCACTTAACTATCATGTAAATTAAATCAGATATTGATTAAAAATCTACTTAGTGTCTGCGTAGTTTAAGTTGTAGTATTCAAACCTTAGATTAGTAACATCCAAAGAGCCTATAGCATTATTAAATTAAGTATATATTTTTTTAAAGTTTTAATCACATGCTTGAAGAAACCTGTATTGCCTTGTGCCCATTTATTAGTCTTCTTAGTGGAGTGTTATAAAAATGGATAGGTTTCAAAATTTTTTCTTAACGGTTCTTCTTCTTAGTAATTTTTAGTGTTAATCCCAAATACACTAGAACACACATTAGATTATTAGTATCATATATATATATTATTCAATTATTCAATTTAATTTTAAAAAATAGTCCAATTTTATACTATACGTGAAATGAACCAAACAAAAGTGGTCAACACAAATAGCAGGCATGAGCAAGTGGTTCGAAAAAGGGGCACAAAGAGGGAGATCTTTTTTTCTTTTCCTATTTATAAGGCCTTACACTTGAGTTTATGGGCAAATCGTCATCCTCCCTGTATTAATAGGTGCCAGCGTGTTCGTGTGTATACATATGTATTGCTTCTTATGCAGAAACGAGTTAAATATTCTCTAAGTTCCACTTCTTTTAGGTTAACTAGTGTTTCTTTTTCTTTTTTTTTTTTTTGGAAAAATTAGAGTCTAGGTTATTTAAATAAATAAAAAAACAATGAGACTATTATTAAATTTTATTTTGAGGAAATTACAGAAAATGTTAGAAAAAAATTTAATTACAGTAATATTTCCCACTTTTTGATATAATTTCAATTATAACATAAAATTTAAATTATTGTCAAATATACCGAATTTATTGTTCTCTTTCCATTTCTTCCTCGGTTCCCCTTTTCATGGAGCTTTTTTTTTTTGTATTTTCCTACTTATTCTTTTTTCAACTTCGAAACGGAAATCTCGTAGCAACACATGCACCTAGAAAATCAACATCTCCACCACTTGCCTTAAGGTCAAGATTTAGCGATATTCGGAGTTCTTGCAGAGTGGAACCATGCAGTATCAGACACAAGATAGCTACTCCAAAGAACAAGGCTTTTTTTGAATAAGCCACTTTATTTGGGACCCTACGAATCCATTTTTTTTCCAATTCAAAGATCAGTTCTTTGTCTCTGTATTTTCATGTCGAGAATTCTTTACAAATCAAGAGATGTCAAAGGGTCTTCATACTTCCAAACAAATCCTCCTACATCTATATATAAACACTAGTTTATCAATAATATGCAAAAAAAAAAAAAAAAAAAAAAACGCTTCTAATTGTTGATTCATCGCCAAAGATGGCTTAGAACCAATAGTTTATTATCTAATGGATCTTTCCGTTCTAATACTCCATCTGAGAGTTATCAGTATTTATCAAATCTGTTTCTATCTAACAAATAGCTATTGGATCAAATGACAAAGACATTGTTGAGAAAGAGATGACTTTTCTCAGATGAAATGAAATATTTGATTCATGTAACAGGAGAAAGATTTTCCTATTCCTTAGCCAGAAAGATATGTGGCCATAAAAGGGAGATTAAGTGGAATAGAATTGACCGAGTGGTAGCATCACAACCCAATCCAGGGTCTACAGAACACACTAACTGGGCTTCATGTGGTGACTCACAAGGTACTGTTCCCTCCCTTTGGGGTTTTCTTTCGCCTTTGAGGAGATTCGAACCTATGACCTAGGCTTAAGTACATAGATTTCGTGAAATAAGCTACCATTGAGCCCACCGTTGTAACAAGCCGCCTCCCGAGCCCCATCGTCCCCATTATCCAACGGTAAAATTTTCTTCAATCAATAATCTTGGGCCGCCTGGGAAGCGGGCCCGTGCTATGTTATCCTTTTTCTTTGAGGAAATTACAGAAATTACCAATATTTTAAAAATATTATCAAAAAAATTTGGCGCAACTTTTCTTTTTTCACTTTTGTCAATATTTCCATTTTATTTTCGTTAATACCGTATTACAAAATGGTGCAACAACCCAGAGCGTTTTTTTTCCTAAATTTGGAGTGCTGCAAATAAAAACAAGACTGTCCCTGCTGCGGTTATTCTTCTTCTTCTGTGTTATTTTTTTGTCTTTATTCTTCTTCTGCGGCTACAAATAAAAACCAGAAAGTTGTTGTACGGGATCCATTCTTTGTTTGCTGCAACCCGTCTTCTTGGTCTGAATCGACGCTGTGGTTGCAATTTGTTGTACAGTTTACTATTGCCACCATTGCAGATAAATTTCCTGCTCCTCTTCCTTGCTGCTAAATCGACCGGAAAGGTAGAAGAAGCACCTGCAGATTTTTGGCACAAAAGGTTTGCTCATGGTGAACAGGGTGTTCCAGCGTTGGGTTGTTGCGTTCCTGCGTTGCTGCTCGCCGGACTATCCACGATTGTTGGCTGATCCTCTCGAATGTGACGTTGTTTGCTGTCCGCTGGTTCACTGCTCCTCATTTGACGTTGCTGCAAACTGAACAACAAAAATTCCGTTATGTGCTGCTTCACACCAGAAAATAGAGAATTCCTGGCCGTTCCTGCTCACAAGTTGATCGCCGTCGTCTGGTTTCACCGCTGTCTGGTTTCGCCGACTGCGTACCTCTTCTGTTGCTGTTCGACGCCGAGATCTGTTTGCCGACGCCCAGAGTTGTTCTCGCCGCTACTCCCTTCTTCTTCTTCTTCTTTTTCTAGCTCGCTGCTGCACCCTTCGTCTTGCCCGCCGCTGCATCCTTCGTCTTGCTTGCCGCTGCTCACTAAATCAGGTGCCGTTGAAGAGGAGACTGCCTATTCACTCGCCGCTGCTAGTTGTCGTTGCTAGTAGTAGCTGCTATTCGCCGTTGCACCCCATCGTTGGAGATGAAGAAGCAGGGGAACGGCAACAGAACGATAGCAGCAACAGAACGGTGGACATGAAGAAGCAGAGGGAACGACAAGGGGAGTAGCAGGGGCAGTGCGCACAACGATCAGAAAAATGAGAACAACAGGATGAGCGGCAGGATTGACCAGCAAGGCCAACCAGTAGCAAGAGGTCTCGATTCTTGTGCATCTACCGGCGCCGGAGCCGGCGGTGCGGCGGAGACCGGAGGTCAGGCGCAGAGTAATCTTCTTTGCTGGCAATATATTATATACTTATAATATACACATTATATATAAATAACATACCAATAATATACTATATATGTAGAATATATATATTATATACGAATAATATACAAAAAATATATGAATATTAATTATATATATGTATAATATACACATCATATACAAATAATATATCGATAATATACTATATATGTGTAATATATATTGTATATGAATAATATACAAAAAATATACATATAATATACGAATATGCGAATAATATACAGATAATATACGAATAATATACAGACTGTCGCCGGACTGTTGCTGCTCGCCAGCCGGAGTGATGCTCGCCGGCCGGAGTGATGCTCGTCGGCCGGAGTGATGCTCGCTGGACTGTTGTTCTTCCGCAGACTATTTTGCCTTTTTGTTATTTTTGTAATTAATATTTAATATTTGTATAAAGTTGAAATACCTGGTATTATTATAATATATTTTTAAATATCGTATAGAAATGTAAAAAACCCTTTTTCTTTTCTAAGTCCCAAACCCATGAGATTTCCGGCCTACATTAGTTTATATACAAAACAATTCATGACATTATAAATAATTAAAATCTTTTATTTATTTATTCTAAAATTTTGGGTACATGAACTTTTACAGTGAAAAATAAATTCAAAATTGAAATAAATAATTTGGCTTAGGCCCACATGCCCTACAATGAAATAAATAAACAAAAAAGAATTCTTAATAAATAATCTTTCACATAGGCTAATAAATTAATTTCTTGAAATGTGAAAAATGAAGGGGGTAAGCTAAAAAACCCAGTGAATCATTCAATCTATTTAATTCATTATTCCAACCAAATAATACAAGCATATCAAACACTTTCAAGGATTTAATCGATTCAAACATTATATTATTTCCTTTGTAATTTAGACCGAAATAGGTTAACCTCTGTGCTCCAAATCTAGGGAGAGAGATCAATCTTGAAACTTAAACCTTTCTCTGTGAAGTGGGATCACTTATGAAACCTAGTCCGCTCTGGTGCCAATCCTGACAACCAATTCAAAAGGCTGGAACACAGACGAAGAACATTCGTCCCCGTGCCGGTACGTGATTGAAATCTTTATTTAATCTTATTTTTTCTGTGCAAGAGCATAATAATTAAATATTTTAATAGTAATTAAACACAACAACAGTATAACACCATAAATCAACATTTACATAAATGACACAATGACTTTCAACATAAATCAATAGTATAATAAGAATGTAATACCCCAATTATTTTGTATATATGTATGCATATACGATTTAATTAGTATAGACACATGAATATATAATAAAAAGACGCCTTTTTAATATATATTCATGTGTCTATACTAATTAAATCGTATATGCATACATATATACAAAATAATTGAGGCATTACAGGTAGAGTCGTGGAAACACTAGTTTCTTTTATATATTTTTTTGACCTTAGCTCCATGAAACTTTATCTATTGGGTTACGGGCGGATGTTTTACTATACGTTTCTATTGTATCAATCCACTCCCATGTGATTATATACTCGAGGGGTGGATGCGGGGTGAACGATTTCAAAGCGGACTCCCCATTCATTAGATAGAGAAGATAGCTAATATTTTTTGATTTGCTGTTGAACGAAGCTATATTTCTAACTTGTTAGTGACTAATGATCAAATGAGACACAAATGTTTTAGCTCGAACTCGGATCGTGGGGATCGCCGTAGTACTTCATATCAACAGATATTCAGTATATCAATATCGATTCGATCCAAGATCTCTTATTGAATTGCTCATTCAATGAGCATTCTCAATATTATGCCTTGAAGAGGACTCGAACCTCCACGCTCTACCATTTTACCATCAAGACACCTTGGAAGTGAATCCTATTCTATGAATATGATATCTATCTAGTGTGATGTATGGAATATATGACAAAGGTAGAGTGTTAGAGTATTTCTATCAATTGGTTACATCATATAGGCCTGAGTCAAACATCCAATTGCTTTGATTTAAATTAGTCGGAGGATACCTTATATATATATATATATATATATATATATATCAAAATGATGCACAATCAAACCTACTTCTCGATTCAATAGAACCCAAAGAAGTGAATATGGTACCCAAATAACAAAAAAATATGTAAAAAACATGTTCGATTACGACTATCCCTAATGCTAAATGGAATGTAACAACGTAGGGATCCATATGTAAACATAGTATCTATTTACATACGCTCGAATGACCCCTTCTCATAATGTACATAAACCTATTCCGGTCTAGTCCGATATGAAATGAATTTATAATCTAATAATCGAGTCGATTCCATGATAATTAGTTCATAAGCCCAACCCATTCCCTTTTTGGGCGAAACAAATCTACTAATTCTTTGATTCCAATTAGTAAGATGGATCTTGAACTAAGAAATAGGCCTTAGAAGTTAAAAAGGGTATCCTGAGCAATTGTAATAATTGGATTCATTGATATTCTTGGTATAGTAGATGCTGTCACACATACAATCATACTCAATTCGATGGAATTGTTTGATCTTAAAGGGGGTCCTCTATAATTTCGCATGTGACGGGTTATTTCTTGGTTTCATCCAGTCATTAATAACTTGATTTTTTTTAGATAATAGTAGATAAAAATAACACTCGTAAGGATTCCTATTGAAACCAAGAAATATTGGCCTGCCTGCCATCCACATTAGAATAGATGGAGGTTTCCGAAAAAACTTGCTAGTGGAGGAAAACCCCCTAAGGATAAGAGATATAGGCTAAAGAGAGAGCCAAAAAAGGATCTTTCATGTATAATCCTGTATAATCTCAAATGTTATTAGTTCTAGTACGTAGACCAAATGATACAATGCAAGCAAAAGTTCCTAGATTCATTGAGATATAGAACAACATATAAGTTATCATGCTTACATATCCATCATTAGAGTCTCCAACAATTATTCCAATAATTAGATATCTGATTTAACCTATGGATGAATATGCAAGCATATGTTTCATGCTTGTTTGAGTAATAACAATGAGATTCCCCAATATCATGCTAAGAATAGCTAGGATCTTCAAAAGAAGATGTCATTTGTTTAATGAGAAATAAAAAGGAATATTGAAAATTCGAGTGACTGAAGCTGAAGCAGTTACTTTCGAAGTAACAGAAAGAAAAACAAAAACTAGAGTGGGAGCATTAAGGTCGAAAAAAGGATTCCTCACTTCTTTTTCATTCAAAACCGTGCATGAGACTTTCATCTCGCACAACTCCTAAGTGATAAAAGAAAGAAGAACTCATCTTCTTTCTTTTTTTATTACCCTCCTCACGTATGTGTAAGACCGAATCCATTCGATTTCTAAAAGGGATTACTAATCCTAAACTTTTCGATGAATCTTTTATTAGCGGGTGTTAATGACTGACTTTTTTTTTAATGTTTTCAACCTTGGTTCCATAGGAACAAGTCAGAAAGATTGAAAAATAGAACCATCTGATTTGATTCGTTTTCAATAGCTATGAGATGATCATCTTAGGGTGATCCCTTTGTCAATGAAGGCTCTTATTACACTCATAGTCTCTAAAGGATGAGAACTAACTATATAGCATCTATATCGAGAATTCAAGTATTGTATACGTCATTAGTCCGATCCTTTGTAGGAACTACCCGTAATAACGAACTTGCAAAATTTATTGAAGATGTAAAGAAGTTGGTTATTTGTGTTTTTTATTAGTCATTTCATTGATACATGAAAATATGGTGTTAATGACTTGCTGAGACTTCTACATCCAAATAGATAAATAGAAATACCGACCTTCATCCATCCATGTAGAAAAATAAGAGTATCGAGTACTATGCTATGTACTGATTGAACCAATGATTATTCATGATTTCATATTGAATCAAGTTGATACTTCACTGGTTCCAAACTAGAGGAATGTTATGGTAAAACATCGTTTAAGACAATGTGGTAGGAGGCAACGTGCAACTTGAAGGACATGATCAACTATGAATTTTTACATCCACCGTTCTTTTATGAGGGTGCTCTTGGCTCGACATAGTTTGTTCTATTCTACTTAAAACCTTATTTTGTTGGGTTTAAGTAAATAGTACATGATGGGTGAAAATAATTGGATTGATTCATTTCTCAAAGTCAAAGATTCAGGTTTAGTTTCAATTAATAATTTGGAATAACTGTTGCTTACTTTATGTGCACACTTTTAAATAGATAAAGAGATGCAAAAATGCATTCTTTAGATGATGAATGAATAATATGCAACATAAATAAACCCTAGACATAA
>JAJIYU010012238.1:0-14700 GCA_030144865.1 Tinospora cordifolia | reverse complement strand
TAAGAATATTATATGAGCATGATCTGATCTAACTTGGGACGTCCCATAGTGATATTAGCATTATTCTAAGTCTAAAAATATTCCTTGATATTAATTAAGAAATTTAATGAAAAACCAAATCATGGCTCATACGAAAATCGGCAAGTTTAGTGATCCTTGTACAAACTTGTCGTATTTATCTTTTGGTGTTTGGAAACTTGCTCAAAAGTGGGAAGCTGCCCATGCAGCCCAAGGATTTCCCATATGCTCATGAGCTCCTATATAAACCCCCATAATTTGCTCACAATCACTCATTCCAAGAACAAGAGAGATCCCTCACAATAGTCCTCTCAAACTTCTTCTTCTTCTTCTTTTCTTTTCATTTTCTTTTGTACAAAGGTGAGAGGCTTATAGTTCCAGCATTTAGAAGCTAGTAGAGAGTTGATTTATTAGTGTTTGGAAGTATTAAAGACGTTGGAAGCTTTGCTGGACTTTTGGGAAAATACATCTTAAGGTGGATGTGATTTCTAGAACACCCTTTTTTCTTATTCGAATTACTAGCATGTTCATTGTTTGTATGGCTTTAGAAATTGAAATAGTTTTAGTTCTAGTATTCTAAAATATATTTCAGTTTCATATTTGATCCTTGTTTAGATTTATGCATCCATAATATTCATGTCACATTTAATATCATGCTTAGGCTTTATTTCAAAGTATGATGCATGATTATGATTGTTTCATGATTTGATTTTTAGATTGTTCATATTCAGAATTTTATTTATCTTAGTTCTATGTTCTGAAATTTATTTGATAATTCAAGGATATAAGATTTAACAAAAGAAGATGGTGAAAATAACCACGTACCATCATAGCAAACATGTGGGTTGCTATGGATGTTCTTTTCCTATGATTAGTTCATATGGTTCTAAAACTAAAGTACTTGGTTGGTGGATAAGGTCCCTTAAGTTCCAAAAGTCCAATAAAATTGGTTAATAAAGGCTATATTTTACTCTAAGGAGGTACTTCGTTAAGAACATTAAGGGCTTAAAAACCCTTTTGGTCTAAAGTCTCAACTTTAAACAAATGGATGCTTTAAACGCCTAATGTATACAAGTGTTTGAAATATGAATGTGTTATTGGTTTGAATTTGAAAAGTTGTTATTTGAAAAAGATCCACTGAGCTTTGTGCTCACCCTTTCCTCTTTTTTTTTCAAGAAATTATATTATAAAGACGATGGAATTTGGATGATTTCTATTTTAACAAGTTTCTATTTTTTTAGTTTCCTTTTAATGTAAGGGCATGTTACCCAATTTTGAATAAGTCTTCTGCTAAAATTTAATTTTTATTTTAGAGGTTATGAATTTCTTTTGATCAATAATGTAATAGTTTACTTTTACATTAGAAAGTTATGTATTTTCCTTTTTATGAATAAAGGAGTTGATTTTTTCTTTATCTTTAATTGCCTTGATTTTATTGTGAAAATTTGTATACTTGAATTTACTCTAAGGCATGAGGTATTGAAAAATAAAAAGTCAAGTGTGTGTCACTTGTAAAGTAACATGGACCCAACTCGCCAAATGGTTAAGTCTAATGTCAAAGAATGGTGGTTATGTCTAATACTCAAAAAATGTGGGGGTTGGGGTGTTACATTGATCCACTGTAACACCTTGGATACATCCATGTTTCTACCTAAGGTCTCTTCCCATGACCTAGGGTCTCAATCTGGTTGACTCACAACCTCTGTCTAGTTAAGGCCCCACCTTAGGCATCTTTTTGAACTTCTATTCAATTTCTTACCCTAAATTTTCTCTTTCTAATTTTTTTATAGCAAGTAAGGGTGTTTTTCAATCAAACCACTCGTATAAGGTGGTGGGACACCCTCTAGATTTGGCATCGAGACTGAAGTCTACTTAGCAACAGCTCTTTCTCGGACATGATAACCTGCCTCCCTTTTAATGTTTAGCTTTACTCGGGACAAAGATTACCAACTATTAGGTCCATTTGCAATCTTTGTATCCAAGCACAACATTTCAAACATATCTTTCCTTTTTGAAAAAACTTTCCAAAATAGTTTTCAATTTCAAAAATAGAATGTAGGGTATTCTAATTTCAACTCAAAACACAGGTCAAACCTAGTTGAGTTAATACTTTCTAAATATGATACCACAATTCGTATAAGATTAAACTTTCTAATTCTAGCCCAATAACTAATGTCTAGGCTTGACTTTCTAATTATTGCCCAACAACTAATGTCTAAGCTCTGATACCACACTTGTAACACCCCAACCCTCGATACTTTCAATTGGACTTAACCACAAAGCGGGCCGAGCTGGTGTTACTTTACAAGTACTCAACTTGACTTTATATTTCAATTATCCCATGCCTTAATGGAATTTAAGAGTACTTAACTCAAATTTAGGAATCAAATTAAATAAGACAATAATGCAAGAGATAAAAAAAATTTATAAACTTTATTAATTTAATAAAGTGGAGTACATAAGTCAATCTTAAGAAGAAGCCATTACAATGGAATAGTCAAAACTTGGGCAACATGTCCTCACATCATAATTAGAAACTTTCTAAAATAAAGATGTTTTTTCATGAGTTTAGTTCCTTGAAAAGATAAAAGAGGAAGGGTGAGCACACAATCCAGTGGATCATTTTAAAAATGACCAAGTAATTATTTTAAACTAATAACACATCCAAATTTAAGTATTTGCATTCATTAGGCATTTCAAACAACTTCTTATTTACAGTTGTAAATTAGACTGAAAGGGTTTTAAACCTTGATGTTCTTATCAAAATACCTCTCTTGAGTGAAAATGCATTCATTTTGCCAATTTTATTAGACTTAGGGTCTCACCCATATTTCAAGTATTTTGGGATCTCACCTATGTGAACTAATCACATGTAAGGAACACCCACAATAACCCCTTTGGATTATTGTGACAGTATATGGTTCTTAATCTCAACATCTTTCTTGTTATCTCATATGCATGAATCATAAAGAATTAAATAAATTCAACATGCAAATCATGTTAACATAAGAAGTATGGAAATGACACATAACATGCATCATGCTTCAAAATAAACCTAGGCATATGCAATCTAAGCATGGCATGGTTTCATTAATGATTGAACATGGCATACATGATAAATTTGAGATTTAAATCACGATTGAAAAACTGAAATTAAAATAAACATGACACACTGAATTTGAAAAATGCATGAATATGTCATTAATCTAAAACAATAAAGAGGAGGTTTTATAATTCACTTCCACCTCAATAATTTGCAAGAATCTAAAATCTAGCAATACTTTGGTGCTTTAAGACTTTCAAACACTCAAGAACTCACATGATCACTCAAGAGCAGTTCAAGATAACTCAAGAACTAAGAGGGGTGCCAAGAAGAAGGCATAGAGAATAAGAGAGATCTTATCAGCTCTTGCTTTGAGATGAAGAGAATGAGAGCACTAGGGGTTTTATATAGAGTGCCAATGATCAAGGAATGGCAAGTTGCTCATTGGAAACTTTCCTTTCACTCAGATCATCCCTCCTAGCCCTCAGATTACTTTTGGATCGATGGTGCAAATTGGAGAGCACACAAATTGAAAACTTTTCTTTTGAGCACACTAATCATCCCTCTTAGCCCTCAGATTAGTTTTGGATCATCGGTGCAAATTGGAGAGCACAGGATTGAAAACTTTCCTCTTGAGCACACAAATCGTCCCTCTTTGCCCCTTGGTTAGTTTTGGATTAACAGTGCAGATTGGAGAGCACATAGATTGAACACTTTCTTGTTGAGTACACAGATCGTCCCTCTTAGCCCTCAGATTAGTTTTGGATCAACAGTGCAGATTGGAGAGCACACAAATTGAACAATTTTGGGTACTTTAACTATCATTTGACCACTAAAATAATCTTTCGATATAATTAAAGAGAATCATTTCATTTCATCTTATATAAATTTTTTTAGGGCATTACACTCAAGATTTGTCTTAGTTCAAGACATCACCGGCTGAGAATCCAAGAGTCAGACACACACAAGACAGCTTTTAGGACTTGGTATGGACACTTCGAGTTTACAGTGATGTCATTTGGTTTAAAAAATGCACCAGCAACACTCATAGATCTAATAAACAAAGTATTCAAGTAATATCTTGATTAATTCATGTGGTATTCGTAGATTATATATTGATATACTCCAAGTTAGAAACTAAACATGAAGAGTACTTAAGGGTTGTATTGGAGACACTTAGTAGAAATAAACTCTATGCCAAGTTTAGTAAGTGTTTGTTATGGATGAAGATGGTCAAGTTCCTTGGCCATATAGTTTTAGCTAAAAGCATCTTGGTAAATCTTAAAAAGGTGGAGCCTATCACAAATTGGAAGCAACCCAAAACTATTACAATGATTCTAATTTTCTTAGGTTTAGTAAGATATGACCATAGATTCATCCAAGATTTTTCAAAGTTACTTGAACCTATGACAAAGTTAACTAGAAAAGGAGTTAAATTCAATTGGGATGAGAAATGTGAACAATCATTCAAAGAATTGAAGAAAAGATTGACTCCAAGCCCCATATTAATCACTCCTATACACAGATATATTTTGTATATAGACGCTTCCCAAAATAGATTGGGTATAGTATTGATGCAAGAAGGGAAGGTTGTTGTGTATGCTTTGCAACAATTGAAAATTCATGAATAGAATTATCCAACACATGATTTAGAACTAGTAGATATTGTATTTTTCTTGAAGATTTGAAGACACTATCTTTATGGTGAAAGGTTTGACCTATTTTTGGATCACAGGAATCTAAAATATATTTACACTCAGAAGAAGTTAAATCCCATGCATTACAGATTTATGAAATTTCTTGAGGATTATAATTTTCAATTGCATTATCATCCAAGGAAGGCCAACATGGAAGCAGATGCCTTGAGTAGGAATTTAACAAACATGATGGGGAAATGGGTCAAATGTACTAACTAGTTAAGGAATATAACCGGGGTGTGACTTCAGATGAGAAGCAAGAATATATTTACCATATGACTTGCCAACCAGATCTTTTACACTAGATCATAGATGAATAAAGGCAAGATAAATGGATCACAAATGTGATCAAAGGACTTGAACAGGCAAGCATACATATTTCAAGATGGATGAGGAGAATATGTTGAGACTTAGGGATAGAATTTGCATACCCAAGAGTGGGCAGAGTAAGAAGACTATATTGGATGAAGCACATCAAATGAAGTATACAATGCATCAAGGTGGTAACAAGATGTATCAGAACCTCCAGAAGACTTACTGGTAAAGACATATATAGCAAAGTATGCTTTTATGTGTTTAACCTATCAGTAGATGAAGGTAAAACATAGGAACCCACTGCATTCTTACAACCTCTACCTATCCCAAAGTGGAAAAGGGATAACATTGCTATGGACTTTGTTAGTGAGTTACCTAGGAATTAAAAAGGAGAGGATACGGTGTGGGTGATTGTAGGTTTCTAACTAAGGTGGTTTATTTCTTACCCATTAGATCCATAGATCAATTCGGTGAGCTTAGGGACCTTTATGTCAATGAAACAGTAAGGTTACATGGTGTGCCAAAGACCATAGTGTCAGACAGAGTCTCTCGATTCACATCACAATTTTGGTAAAGTCTACAAAAAAAGTTGGGCACCAGATTTACTTTGAGCATAGCTTTCCATCGATACACAAATGGACAGTCTGAGATAATCATTTAGACGCTAGAAGATATGCTAAGATCTTGCGTCATTGAAAGGCAACTAGCGCAAGTATCTACATTTGGCAAAATTTACCTATAACAACAGTTAATAGGCAAGCATAAAGATGGCTCCTCGTGAAGCTCTTTATGGAAGACCCTGCTGGTCACCATCATGTCGGGCTGACTTTGAAGACCATGTGCTTACAAGGCGAGATCTAGTGGAAGAGATGAATAATTAGGTCAAACAAATCTAGAAGAGATTGGTTGAGACACAAAATAGACAGAAAAGTTATGCAGATAAGAGGAGGAGATGTCTAGAATTTTAGGTAGGTGATAAAGTGTTCCTAAGAATCGACCCTCAAAAAGGGATCAAACAATTTGGATATAAAGGAAAGTTATCTCCCAAATTCATTAGTCCATTCGAAATACTTAGAAAGATTTGTGAATGTTCCTACAAGCTAGACTTACCAAAAAAAAATGTCCTCGATTCACAATCTGTTACATGTGTTGATGCTAAGAAGATATGAACTAGATCCCTCTCACATAATCTACTAGAAGGAGATCGACATTCAAGATGATGACACATATGAAGAAGCAGTAGTCAGAATCTTAGATTGCAAAGTACAAAGCTTGAAAACAAAAGACATTCCATTAGTCAAGGTTCTCTAGAGGCATCACATAGTGAAAGAGGCAACTTGGGAGTAGGAAAGGGAGATGAAGAGTAAATATCTAGACCTTTTCACTAGAAATGGATGACTAGATAGCATTGGAACAAGTAAGTATAAATTTCAAGGATGAAATTTATTTTAAAGAGGGTAGGTTGTAATATTCTAAAATTTTATTTGGCAATGAAATCAAATAAATGTAAAATAAAATAATTTACTAAACAATGTAAGTAATTAAATGTATGAAGGGGTAAGTAAACTTAGAATGATACACAAAAATATGTACAGAAGCCTATTATGGTTATCGCAATAACGATGTTCACTACCGTGGCAGTGCATGAACTGACCAAGGGAAGCAATGAGTACACTGTGTTTAAATTACCATGGTAATTTGTAAAACCTGTACAAAAATGATTATTTAAAGTTTTCAAATGCAAAAACTCATTCTAAAATTGTCTTATACTAAAAATTTGTCCCAAAGAACAAAAAAAAATAGAAGTAAATAGGTTTAGGAAAGAATTCTATCAAGGAAACAATGCTAAGAGTTCCTAAACCAATGTAAAGCAACCCTAACTCTATAAAAACCCAGCATTAGCACCTATATTCTCACCTTTCATGCAAGCATGAGATTCCTTTCTCTTCTTTTTTCTCCTAGCCATCTTTCTTGTCTTTCATTCGTTTCCTAGTCGTCCCACACAACAATCATAGTAGTAGAAAGAAGACAAACCTAGAAAACTACATCACAGTGTAACACACTGAGTCCCACTACATGATGATATTGTCCCCACTTAGCCACAGACACATCGTGGGGGTTTTGTTCCTGGAGAGACTCAAACTCGAGCCACCCCCAAAAGGCCTCAGCAATAGTGAACATCCGCATATGCGCTCATAGCCCAATCTCAACTCTGAGGTCCAACTGATGTGGGATTATTACAATCCACCCCCCTTGGAGGCCATCTCGTCTTTGAAATGCACACCCGTTACATTCAGAGGCGATTCTGATACCATTTGTAACACACTAGGTCCCACTACGTGACGATATTGTTCCCACTTAGCCACAGACAGACTGTGGGGTTTTGTTCCTTGAAAGACTCGAACTCGAGCCACCCCCAAAAGGCCTCGACACTAGTGAACACCCGCGTATGCACTCATAGCCCAGTCTCAACTCTGAGGTCCAACCGATGTGGGATTATTACAATATAGTTCAATGGTAGCGGATTTCATGAAATCTATGTACTTAAGGCTCAAGTCGTGGGTTCAAAACTCAGCAAAGGCGAGAAAACCCCAAGGGGAAGAGACAGTACCTTGAGTCACCCGGTGTGTCCAGGTGTGTCCGGTGTGTTGGTGTGTTACAAAAAGGCACCTTTTTTATTGTCACACCACATAGGTTGGACCCACCGCACACCCAGACACATCATGGATGTGGTGACTCACCAGGTACTGTCCCCACCTCTTGGGGTTTTCTTTCGCCTTCGCAGAGATTCGAACCTAGGACCTGGGACTTAAGTACCCAGATTCCATTGAGTCAATGACTCAATGGTAGTAGAGTTCATTAAATCTGGGTACTTAAGCCCCAGGTCCTAGGTTCGAATCTCTGCAAAGGCGAAAGAAAACCCCAAGAGCTGGGGACAATACCTGGTGAATCACCACATCCACGGTGTGTCCAGGGTGTGCAGTGGGACCGACCTATGTGGTGTAACACACAATGAGAGTTTAAGCCATAGAATCATCTTCCAAACGCCCTACAAGGTAAGGCCGACCCTTAATTGGATTGATCACATCATATTATATGTTCTTTTGAGATTAGATTATCTTGTTAGCAATTTCTATGAGTTTTGGTTTACTTCCATCATCAAACTAGAACCCTAGAAGGAGTGAAGAAAGATCCTTTGGAGCATACAAGAGAATTGACGAATCAAAGAAGGTATAACAACTCTATCTAGTCTCAATGCATAATTCGTGGTCTAGAGTTTAAGGCATTAGGACTTTAAGGATATCGAAAAACAAGGGATAGGAGAAACTTTCATGAAAGTCTATTTTTTGTGTTGATTACCATGGTACTGATCATTGTTAGTACGGTACTACACTCATTCCCTCCACTATTTTCTAGGCTTTCACTGCGGTTAAGGCACTGCCCTGCCACAATAATGCATCATTGCTTATTCATTGTATTCTGCTTACCATGATACTCTATTGCAGTTTTCTTCCTTGTTTTTGTATTTGCATTCTAACTACCCCCTTATTCTACTACGATAGTGTAGTATTTCTTCTGCAATATAGTCTGGTTACCATGGTACTCTACCATTGTACTGTAACAAACCTTCTTTAATTTTCTTTGTTAGCATAGAAGTCTACTGCGGTAATACATTTGTTGTAACACCCCAAAACTTTGCGATCATGCCATGTCGTAAGTGGACATAAAATAAACAAAATAATAGATTGAAAAATCGATATTGGTTGAATTAGTTAAAAAAAATATTAAATAAATAAATAGAAATTGCAAAGTGAGAACATATTGATGATTGAGAAATAATCATACATATGATGGAGAAATTAAAGTTAACAAGGAATTTCATTACAAGCGTATAGTTACAAGTATATAACATGTTTAAATGATAAAAAAAATATATATATATATATGTAATAAAATATATGTATAGATACATATATAACTGATTTAGTAGGGGACAACGAGAATTTGGTTAATGGGCAAAGGAATGAGAAGGAGTGTCGAAGAAGAGAGCTGAAGGAGGGGAGGGTCTCGAATTATCCGGACAACAGAAGATTGAAGGAGAAGCTAACAGAGTGTCAATGTGGTGTGATTAACTTGAAGAAGATGAGAGCGTCGTGAAGGAACGAAAAGGGAAGATGCTCTATTGCAGGGTGGACGAAAACAGAGAGGAATGAAGCGGCTGATGATGCATTGGGGCAGTTGGTTTGTTGAAGCAGTCAATGTTGTATTGCTAATGATGCTTTGCTACTGCGTTCCTCCTTGTTGTATGAAGAAGATGAAGATGCAGCTGGTGAGCCTGCGTCTCGGCATGAAGAACAGAGGAAAAACAGAGAACGAAATGGTGAATGATGTTCCTGGGGTTGCTTGTTGTCCGCGAAGGAGATGACCGAGACTGTTGTAGTTGGCCATTGCCATTGCTGCTGCTGTTGCCAAATGAAGCAGAACGTCATTGTAGAGAAGAGGAGCAAAGAACAGGGGGGGGTTGCATCTGCTGCTGCTGCTGCTATTGCCGCCGACCGAACAGGAGAAGAAAAAAGCAGAAGCTGAGGAATGGCGGCAAGACGAAGAAAGGAAGAGGCAGCTGCTGCTGTTGCTTTTATAGCCGGACGAAGAACGAAAGAAGAAGAAGTAGCTGAACTCGAGAAAATGAACACTGATGGGTTGGTGATCTGTTTTGAGTATTTCTGGGTTTGTTGGTGCATTTTTTTAGGAAGAAGATGAAGAACGATGAAAATGGTGATGGTGATGAATAACGTGATGTCCAGTTGAGATTTGGAAGAGCGTTGCTGCTGGTCTGAATCACAGATAGAGAAGAGCAAATACAGATTATTACGGGTGCAGTTTCTTGATGGAGAAGGATCTGAAATTTTTTATCCAAACCATCAGTTGGGTCGATCAACAGGAGATAGGAGTAAACGGCTGCAAGCTTTGCTTCATTTCTGGATTTCGGTCATCAAAACAGAGGAGTTGATGTGTAACACCCCAATTTCTACCACTGTATTTCATCAACTAACATTTATTTTATTTTTGCTATTAACTTTGGTCCTAAAATAAATTTTTCAAGATTTATTTTATTTTAATTTATCATTATTTTTTTTTCTCATAAATCTGAGCAAGCTCATCTTATTTTTTATTTTATTTTATTTTCTATGTTCGTATGATTCAAAAAATTATTTATTTTAATTTACATTTCTTGCAACGTAGCACATTTATAAAATTTCGGGGTGTTACATGATGAATTTTTCTGGGTTTAAGTCTTGGTTAAATGATGCGATACATGATTTTGCTTGGGGGATTGAAAGAAATTGATTTGTTGGTTGGGGGTTGAGGTTTGATTTAGTTCTTTTTGTTTGGCTGGCTGTGGTGTAGATGTGAGCTAAAACCGTAAATTGAAGACTGAAATTTTTGGTTTGTATGTATGTTGACCGTGAATTGGAGGGGAGGTGTGTGTGTAGTGAATAACTGCTGCTGCAACTGTTCAAGGAGGAAAGAACGAATACCTAGATGAAGAAGACTAACTTGGCTTGTGCATGATTTACAGTTCGATTGATTGCTGAACATGATTTCATCTGGATGTGAGTTCGTTGTTGGTGTCATTTGTATGAAAAAGACAACGCGAGGTATGTTTTAGATTTTAAATTTTTACATAGTAGGAAATTACTTTAATGATTTTCAAATCGAAAACAAAATGGAATTAGAAATTAGAACTTTGGAGCAAATAGAAATTTAATAAATCATTTGTGAAGACATAATTAGAAAATATTATTTAATAGTTCAAACTAAATAAATTCAATATTAGATTAATTGTTAAGTCTTGAACATAAGGATTAATTGGTTCAACAAAAATTAAACTAATTAATCTTTTCAAGTAGAATTTGGGAAATGGTTCTCCAACATATCAATAATTTTATTTAATATTAGAAGTTTAGAATTCATTAATCTAAAGTAGTTAGAAACATGAAAAATAAACTTCTTGAAAAAAAAATCTTTTATAAGAAAATATTAAAATTTTAGACTTCAAAACTAAACTTGGAATGTCTAGAAGTCTTATTTTGTTTATAATTAAATTAAATTTGATATCACTAAATTATTCAAATTGCAAAGATTAAGTTATTAGAACTCTGATTACATGATAAAAGATTGCAACTAAATTATTAAAGTTGAAATTTCAAATTAAGAAAATTTAGAAGACTCAGAAACTAATTTAAACTAGAATATATAAAAATTTAGAATTTTAGAATAACCCTAAATTAGTTGGAAGTAATATTTGAACTCCATAATTATCTTAGAAAATTTTTAAGCTTAAGAGTAATTCTATTAAGTGTTAAATTTTAGATTTATATATTTTAGCGTATTGAGGATCTCGAAGGAAAGCAAGAAGCCCTGGGGATAGGTGAAATCAGGTGGGCATGACTTCCTTGCTCACATGCATTATATGGATTTAAGATTCAAAACATTTGTTTGAGTAGTTCTAGGTTATTAGAATTTTATTAGGAAATTGATTGAAATTATTTGGCTTATGTAAATGATGTGTGTTGTATGATGAATTATCTAATCCATGCGTAATTAGTTTATGACATGATCTTGCATTTGGGTGTACTCAAATATGGCACGCATGACTAGGAATATATGCATCTAGATCTTATTGTTTACTCATGCATCTTATCATGTTAACTTGTATGCATAGTTTGGATTATTTTTCATGTGTATTGTGTGATGCTTAGTATGTTGGTGATTGTTTGTGAAATTAAAATAAGACGATGGTTTATTAAGAATCCACGTACCGGTGCGTTTGTCGAGCCTGAAGCGGATTGAGGTGACATCTCCTACATGTCACTACTTGAGATTGTCGAGCTACAAGGCAGATCGTAGGTATTCTCACCCGAAGCTGACTGTGACAGCTTGAAGTCTTTGGGAGATGGTACGATGCTGCAGTAAGTACACTCTCTTAGGCTATGATGTGAGTGTCAATTAAATTTAGATGGCTATTGGAACCCTCTGAGATTTGATTGGAATCACAGGGAATACCGAGAGGCATCTCAACCCTCTTATGGTCTTAGACTCCGACTAAAACCAAATGAATGTTTGAAATGCCTAATATTTGAAAGTGCTTGTAATGTTTTGAATTGGATCTGTATAATGCATGTGATGTGTAGGATTGATCTACTGAGCTTTCAAGCTCACTTCCACTTTATTTTTCAAGAACACCTGGATGTAGCACACAGCAGTCTACGTCAAAAGACTCGCACTTTCTAGTGGATGCCTCATTGGGGAGGTCGTCCCGGGATAGGTGGTATTTGTCTAATTATTCTGGAATGATTTCTCTTGTATTCGTTTGAAATTAAATTCAGTTAACTAGATTTGTAAGCAATATTTTGTTTTTAACATTTTTTGTTTGATTTCAAATTTTAAAGTATTTCCATTGCACTATCTACTAATTGTGTTACTAAATCCGGTGAATGTATTGGGAAGTTACTTTGATCTATTTTTTGGTATAGAACGTCCATATAAACATTTATTTGAGAACGAATGATTATGAACTTAAGTTTGAAGAAAAAGATTTTTGACAGAATAAAAATTTCAAGTAGCATCTCGATTGAACGACGATCCACATGTGAGACACTGCGTGAACGGAGGTCCGGTTGAAAATTGTGGTGTTACATTTGTATTTCTCATTTCTCACTCATGCATTCTAGTTACTCCATATTTCTTTCTTTTACCATGGTACACAGAAGCAAGACTACACTTAAACTCATCTAATATAATATCCTTGCACATTAGATACAAAATAGGATAGAGAATCGTTAAAGTATGGTTTAAAAGATTTAGAAACACATTAATCACCAAGAATAATTAATTGATTCTTATTCTGTAAGGTTAAAGATTAAGAAAGGCTTGGAATAATAGTACAAGAACTAGAAGGAACTGAATACAAGGTGGAGATAATTTTCAGATTTTAAATTATCATTCTGATTTAAATAAAGTACGCATGTATGCTTGGTAGCCAAATAATATTCTTTGAATTGAATATTCATGTTATGCTTTGAATTAAATATGCACACTGATGGCTAGATTTACATAATGAAGGAATATAACCATGTGCTTTCTATTTTATGTGTGATTACATGAAAACAAGCATATGATAGAGATGAAATATTGGTAACCATGCTTACATATACTTTTCCTGAATTATATTTCTAATTTAACATAATATTGTTTGGTTTACCATTAAAGAATGATTTATAAAGATCATAACTACGTACTAGCGGGGTGATGGATATCATTATGAGTGTTTCAACCTAGACCTGGCTTGCCAGTTATTGTTTACTTGATTAACTTGGATCTAGGAGTCTTGATTGACCCCACTTCGCGGATTGATGAGCTGGGAGTTTTGATTGACTCCACTTCACAGATGAGAAGGGTTTGAGCATTTGGATTGACCTCACACCCCAGATTTGGAACACCAAAGTTGTAATACCCTGAAAATCATGTGCTTAATAAAATGAGAATCTCAATATCAATTGGATGAAATTTGGATGGGAAATAAAATCGGGTCCATTTTAGCGGCAAATATAGCAGGTCCAAAATCCTCATTTAGCGACCCTTAGGACCTTAGAATGACTTGAAATTTCATGAGATGACATAAATTGAACAACTAGACAACATATCAAAAAATCACCTCAATTGGACAAGAATTGGGGTTTCATTTGCCTAACATCCTTCATGGGAGTCTAAATTAGGAAAGTAAATGAAATGAAAATCACCCTAGTCAATTAATGGTTGGAAATGTGTATTAGTCTATCATGAACACAAAAATATAGATCAAAGCCCTTAATTTCTAGTAAATAATGAGATATGGATTTTTATTAAATTTATGTGGACCCATGAATGCATGACCAACCACAAATGGTCTTGTGCACCCATAGTCTATAACTGTCCCTTACATGTATGTGTCTATGTGTGCACACATGTGATAAAGAGAAGCTTCTAAAAATATAGTGTCTATGCAAATACAAACCCTAGCCACCACCCTTAGGATGTGATCTTGTGCTTATCAAAGATCAAAATAAAAAATGGAAGGTTTCCATGATCACACCAAAATGCCAAATCTAGGAGATTCACATGCAAGAAGGCCAAAATACCCCTTGTGGTGCGCCAAGCCTAATGGAACCAAGATTAGAAGCTTTCTTACTAACATCATGACTTGATTTTCTTGATGATTCATACACCCAAACCGTGGAAAGAAATTGAAACCATAAACCCTAGGGTATATGCTCCCATGATGCCACTATGGAAATGATTCCATGAATTGTATGTTTGATGCCCAAGCAAATGTATTAATTAGGAAACATGTCATGGGCATAAAATGTAACACCCCAACCCCCACATCCCTTGAGTTTTGGACAACCACCATTATTCGACAGTAGACTTAACCAATTGGCGGGTCGGGTCGGTGTTACTTTGCAAGTGACACATACTTGACTTTCTATTTTTCAATACCACATGTCTTAGAATAAATTCAATAGTACAAATTCACATTTAATAAAATCAAGGCAATTAAAGGTAAAGAAAAATTCAACTTCTTTA